>JANHGB010065847.1:15395-32486 GCA_026283785.1 Coracopsis vasa | reverse complement strand
GGAGGGACCGCCGGGACCCCCCTCCCTGCCCGGGCTGCGGCTCCCAGAGCCCCGGCGGCGGGGCGCCGGTGAAAGACCGGGGGCGGTCGCAGGGGCAGAGCCACGCGTGGGTCCCGCGGCGTGGAGAACCCTCGGTGGGCAGGGAGGGGGATGGAGCCGGGCAGACCTCCAGCCTTGGAGGGTAAATCCCGTGTGTGGCTCCTGAGGCTGCCCCGCACTCGGGGGATCGGGGTGCGTGTGTAAAGCGCTGGGTTTGCTGCGACGCCGCGTTTGGGGAGTTTTGAATGCAAACCCCGGTTCTGCGGCTGGTTTGTGCTGAAGCCGTGGCCGGCGCAGTGAGCCCCATCCTGAAAGGATGCAGCTGGTGCTGAGGCGGAGCAGGCGGGATGCCTGCTCTCGGGATCACCGCGGGTAAGGAAACCAAGAGGAGGAAACCAGAAAGGGCACGGCAGCTCTGCCGGGACGGGGTTGTCCCCTCGCCTGTGCTGGGGCAGGTCGGTGCTGAGCCTGACCCGGGTACAGAGGCAGCCTGGGGTGGCCGTGTGCCAGGAGGTGACAGTGGCAGAGGCAGGGTGGGGCGATGCCGGCATCACAAGCCCCTGAACCTTAAACAAGCCATAAAACGCTGGCGCTGTGCGGCCGGGCCCCCAGGCAGAGGTGCCGGAGGACAAGGTGAGTGCTTGGTCTCTGCTTCATCCCCCACAGCCTCTTTGGTGGGCACCTCCTGCCCGTTCCCCCTCCCCGCTGCGGTCAGGATCCCCACCTCTGCTCGGTGCCTTCCCGCAGCTCTTTCCTTCCGGGCAGGACCCGGCAGGTGCCTTATTTTTCTCTCCCCACATTTCCTGCTCAGAGGCAGGAGGTAGGGCAGGCGGGAGCCCTGCACCCAGCCACACTGACAGGCCGCTCTGCGCCCAGGTGCCCACCGGAGCTGCCGCTATGGAGCTGATGGGGAACATCTCGCAGCCTGTGTATGGCCCCGGCCCCGAGGCGCCGGGGAGCAGCACCCCAGGCCTGGTGTGGATGGTGCATGGATTCCTGCGGATGGTGCAGCCCAATGCCCTGCCCATAGGTGGGTGCGTGGTGATGAGGGGTTGGCAATGGGGTGGGGGTGCTGCTTGGAGCTGTGAGGTCCTGGTTGAGCCTGAGCCCTCCTGCACTGAGATTGTCCATCCAGCATCTAAATGCCGGGGTGCTGAGTTAAGAAGGGGATGGAGGGGGGTTCCTGACAACTGCCAGCTATGTTCTGCCTGCGTCCCATCACAACTGTGGGCAGTCTCAGATGGGGCCCAGAGGGTCTTTGGTGGCAATGACACCCTGCAGAGTCCTGCCCATCCTCCCTCCAGGTATCTTTGTGCCAGGCAGAAGGTGCAGAGCAAACCCTGTGGTACCTGTAAGTTTGCGGGGCCCTTGCCTGGCTTGCAGCCCTCTGTGCTCGCAGGTGATAAGGTGTACTTAGGCAGGGCCCAGCTTGGGGCCACGAACAGTGATGTGTCTCAGTGCCAGTGGCCACAGGGCAGCGTTGCAGGCACTCCCTGCACAGCACCCAGCTTGCCAGCGCCCTCCCTCCTCCTCCTGCAAGGGGATGTGGGGCTGGCACATCTCTGTCCCAAAGTGATGGCAGGTCCAGTTGGGCAATGCCAGGACCCTGTGGCTGCTTGATGCCCTGGGGCAAGGGCTGCCTTGCAGGCAGTTTTGCCACCCTGGCTGTTGGCACTTGTGCTTCCTCCTTCTCTGGGCCCAGCCCCTGCTTGCCAGCACCTTGCAGGCAAACGTATGGCTGGCAAACAATGCAATGGCTTTGTGGCCTTGTTAGTGGCATGCAGATAGCAGGGTATAATCACACCCTGGGCCGACACAGCTTGTAATGAGGCCATGAGACATGGGCAGGATGAACTCTGGGGATCAGGAGGCAGCATGGTGGAGGGACTTTGCCCCAGTGTTCACACCACTCTCGCACTGCATGGGATGGGCTGCGGGAGAGCAGCACAAGGGCAGCCAATGTGGCTATTGGAGCATCCTCCTGGGGTAAGGACCCCCTTACTCTGGGGACCCCTGTGAGCCTGGGTGCTGGGCAGTGCTTCTGGATGCAAAAGGCTGTGTAATACAAGGCTGAGGGGCAGCTGGAAGGGCGAAACATGCCATGCCCTCACAGCCACTCTGAGCTGCAGCACTGGAGGTCATGCCCGGTGCTGGGGGCCCCTCTCTGTGCTGAGCAGGGTGTTGGGGCCCTCCTAGAGAGCACCTCAGGGCCCAGTGCCTGCTCACTGTCCTCTCTGCTGCTTTTTCCCAGAACTTATCACAGGTTTTGAGCTGTCAGAGAATGAGAAAACCCCCGGGGAGCAAGTTGAGGAGGTGAGCAAGGAGCCAGCAGCCCAGAGCACCACGGGCTGGGGGATGCTGGTGCGCGATGCTCTGAGGCTGAGCCCTGGGTGATGGCTGGCAGCAAGGGGAGATGTGCAACCCCTGGGGGGGACCCATCCTGGGGGTCCGGATGTGATCCTCAGAGCTGGGAAGCCTTCATGGGCGCTGCCTCTCTTCCCCTCCCAGCTGCTGCTGTACGAGCTGGGTTTCCTGGTCTGCGCAGCCATCGGGCTGCTCTTCATCCTCCTCGTGCCGCTGGTGGGATGCTGCTTCTGCTGCTGCCGCTGCTGCGGGAACTGCGGGGGCCGCATGTACCAGAAGCAGGGCCGTCGGACGGGCTGCCGGCGCCGGGCGCTCTGGGTCTCCGTCCTGCTGGTCTCCGCTCTCCTCTTGTGAGTGCGCTGCCCGGGAGGCTCCGGATGGGACCCAGGGGCGGGTGGAAACGCCGGCGCTTGGCGGCCGTGTCAGGAAGCTGCCATTGTTCACAGGAGCAGATCCCAGCGCGGCGGGACAAAGGAGAGGAAGCGGCAGCAGTGGGGAGCTGGCCCTGGGGGGCTGCGTGTTCCCAACAGCTTTGCTGTGGGAACTGCGGGTGCACCCCACGCCGGGCTGCTCCCCTGGGCATCACTTTCCCATGTTCCTCCTCTCTGGTCCCTTGGCTGTCTGCAGGGATGCTCTGGAAGCAGGGCTCAGTGGACCCTGCAGCCTGGGGTCGGTGCGGGTGGATTCAGGGGCTTCCTGGTGGTAGCATCAGGGCTGAGCTCCCCACACGCTGACCCTGCAACCCCTCTCTTGTAGGGCTGGTGATGTTTGCGCCTTCATCAGCAACACTCGCTTCTCCCAGGCTGTGTGCGGTACCTTCACCAATGTCAACGCCACCCTCGACAACGTCCACGTCTATGTGGCCTCCATCCCTCAGGCATGCCTGGGCCCCCTTCCCTGGCTGGAATGGCTAATGGGGGGCAAGGGGCTGAAGGGGAGGACAGCAGCCCAAATAGCCCCCTGGGGAAGGGTCCTCACTGACAGCCCATCTCTGTTCCTGCAGCAAATCAATTATATCATTGACAGCAGCGACGTGCCACTGAGCCATGCCAACCGCAGCCTCCAGGGTGAGGATGTGCGGCAGAGGGGCTTGGAGCATCCCCAGTGCACCCATGGCGAGCTGCCATGCACTGGGCTGGGGGTGCTCCATGGGTGCCCTGCTGCCTTGCAGATGCTTGCTGTCTCTGCGGGCTGCTGGGCTGGCTCTCATGGGGATGGTTCTGGGGGCTCCGCTGGACTCTTGCTCTGCTCCAGCTGCTGCTTTTCCCTATCCAGGCTCCTCTCTGGGGAGGGTGATGCAGGTGGTGGCAGGGTGGGGATGTCCCCTCTGCCCCCTGCCTGTGGGGTGGGAGTGGGTTGGTGCCCCATACAGGGGGAGTGTTTTTGGCAGCTCTCCTGCAAACCTTGAGACTGCACCATTGACACCGTCCCATCTCTGCAGACATTGGGCTCAACCTGGGTGGCACGATCATGTCGAGTATCAGGAGTGGCACGGACGGGGCTCTGGGATCCCTCCAGGGTCTCTTGCAAGGTAATGGCCCAATCCTTTGGAAGGGACTTGGGGGAGATGCCAGGGCTGAGAGCTGTTCGGGTAAGGCTCCCAGGGAGGGGGGGTCCATCTGGCCTCCCAGCTGCAGCCTAGGGCAAACACTGGGGCTTTGGGGGTGCCCCTGTGTCGCATTTTTCGATGGGTCCCCGGGGTTCAGCTGGATGAGGACTGGCAGGATGAGCTCTGTGCTGTCCCCTAGAGATGAAGACGCTGTTGGATGCCTTCAGCAGCATTGCCAGCGCTCGCTCGCACCTCGAGGCTCTGCAGGGCAACTACAGCGAGCGGCTGGCCATCCTGCGGGATGGGCTCAACCAGACCCTGCAGCGCTGCGGCCAGCCCTGCAGCAACGTGTCCCTGCACGGCCTGGCCTTCAGCGCCAACTTCAGCACGGTGAGGAGGGGCAGTGTGTGGGGTGAGGGTCCCTCTGGCCCCCCGCAGCCCCCTCACCACAGGCTCTTCCCCACAGATCCCCAGTGTGGAGCAGCAGCTGGAGGCACTGGGTGATGTGTTTGGCTCCGACATAGTGCATGATTTGGAGAGGGTAAGGGGTCCCCCTGTGCCTGGGTGCTGCTGGGGCTGTGCTGCAAGGGGGTGGCTTGGGAAGAGCCTGATGGCAGTAAATTGCTGTCAGCAGAGGGAAGGGCTGGCTGGAGGCCTGCCTTGTCCAGAGCCTGCCTGCTGTGCCACCACCCCGGGTGCTGGTATAGTGGATGAGCGCTGGGGGAGCCTGGCTGTCCTGTGCCACTGGGATCTGGGGATGGAGGCGATGTGCTGCTCAGCTCTGGGCTGCAGGCAGGGATGTGGGCTATACGCTGTGTCCCCCCACATGTAGGTTAATGAGACACTGAACACGATCACTGACAAGGTGCAAGAGGGGTCCCAGGATGTGGTGACAAGTAAGCAGGGCTGTGTGCCCAGTGTGCTGAATTACCCCTCTCCCAGGGCTCTCTTTTCCCTTCTCACCCCATCCCTGCCTGGAGCCCTCCCCTGCTGCCACTCTGCTGCCTGCAGCCCTGGCTGTCCCCAGGTGCCATCATGCTGATGCTATCTTTGGCCATGACTGCCCCCTTCCCATCCTCTCTGGCTCCCCACTGCCCCAGGCTCTGCCAGCAGCTTGCAGCACCAATCTGTCCCCATCCCCTGCAGAGACCCAGGAGGAGCTGGGCCTCATCAGGCAGGAAATCAGGAGCTTGAAGGAGCAGTTGCAGGACCAGTTGCCACTCGGGGTTGTGGAGGAGAATGTTGGGGCCTTTGTGGGCGATGCTACATCAATGCTGAACGAGTACAGGGAACCGACCATTGCTTTGGATGGGCTCAGGTAGGCAAGGGGATGCTGCCATCCCCTGGCTCCCTTGTCCAAACAGGCTCAGGCTCTGCATCCTCCAGCTTCTGGAGGTGGGGGCTTGCTTGATGCAGGTGGCCGGAGCTGTGCCTTGCAGCCATCCATGCCCCTTCCCTGATGGGATGCCTGGGGGCTTTGTTCCCTCCTAGCTGGTGGGATGCTGGGCACTGGTTGAGGTGCCTCGTCCTGCTGTCTGACCCCTTCCCCTCCTCTGCCCCAGGTGGAGCGTGTGTGTCCTCCTGTGCTGCATGGTGCTGCTGGTGGTCCTCTGCAATGTTGTTGGCCTGGTGCTGGGGCCCCTGGGGCTGAAGGAAAACGTGCTGCCCACCCAGCGCAGCAGCCTCTCCAATGCCGGCGGGAACTTCTTCATGGCGTGAGGCTCCCTTGGCTGCTGGGGACGTGTGGGAGCAGTGGGATGGGTGGACAGGGCTGGCTGGGGGATGCTCGAGCTGTTAAATCATCCGGTTACTGTGGCTTAATGGCCTGCATGACGGTAACTCACAGTGCAGGTGGTGAAAGCAAGGGTGAAACACAGTGCTGGTGGAAGGAGTTCAAGCAGAGCCCATCCAACCACCACCGGCAGGGACCTGGCAAGTGTGTGGGGCCCTGCAGCTCTGCAGGTGGCTTGCAAAGCTATGCCCAGGTCTGAGCCCCAGGCTATAGCCTGGCTGTGCTCCTGAGGCCAAAGGCAGGGTGAGATGTGCTTATGGGAATGGTGATGCTTCCTGGCATTGCTGTGGGGCAAGGGATGAGCAGGCTCCAAGCTCTGTTAGTAATGGAGAGCATCAGCACTGGGGCATGTGGCCTTGGGTGCTGACAGTGTCTGTCCTGGCAGAGGGGTTGGCTTCAGCTTCATCTTCTCCTGGGTGCTGATGCTGCTGGTGGTGATCACCTTTGTGCTGGGGGGGAACACCTACGTGCTTGTCTGTGAGTCCTGGCGCAGCCAGCAGCTCTTCCAGGTGAGCTCTCCATGCGGGAACACCCTTACCCAGATCCACTGCTGCCTTTCCGAGGGCTGTTGGTGCAGTGGAGGCATTGCTGTGTGGTTTGGGATGCTCCTCCCAGTGTCCTGCCCTCCACCATACCTACTTTCTCCGTCTTTTCCCTCCTTTCAGATCCTGGACACCCCTGGCCTGATCCCTGGCTTCAACCTGTCGGAGCTGCTGGGCCAGCAGGATGGCACAACAAACTTCTCAGAGATCTATAGGTGGGTCCCAGCCCTGGCACTGTGTCTTTGGGGAGGGGTACAACTGCTCAGCACCATCGGATGCTCCCTGCGATGGCGGCAGCTTGCCCTACCTGGGTGAGGACATGCTCCTTGGAGAGCGTGGCCCTTGCCTGCCCTGTTTTCATCCCCATGTCCCCATCCTGCAGGCAGTGCCAGCGAGATGCTGCCCTGTGGCAAACGCTGCACTTGGACCAGAGTGTGTCCTTGGATGAGCTCTTCAACATCAGCCAGGTGAGTGTGGGGTGCCAGGGTCTGGGGGGCAGAGCTGCGGGTGTGGGGCTGGCAGTGGGGATACAGTGGGGGCCAGCACCGTGCCCCATCACGGCTCCCCTCCTCCGGCAGTACACAGGAGAGATCTCCACGGCCTTCGAGAAGATGAACATCACCGTGGGCCCCATCTCCCTGCTCAGCCAGAGCCAGAGGGACTTGCTGACAAACGCCAGCCAGGCCGGGCAGCCCCCCGACTTCACCCGCACTCTGGAGCAGGTGGGCTGGGAGCGCCCTGGTGTTGGGATGGGGGATCCAGATGTGTGCTGGGGGGTTCCACTGAGTCCTCCCCTTTGCTGCTGCGGGACTCCCACTGAGGCTCCCAGGGTGTCTCTTGCCATCTGTGTCACCCCTTGGGGCACCTCCTTCATGCAGGAGGCCTTGGTTCCACCCTGCCCTGCAGGGATGGGGCATGCCCCACCCCCCACCCCCAACCCTTGAGCCCCATTCTGATGGCTCTGCGTTTTCCAGCTGGATCAGAGTGTGACGCAGGGAAGCCTCCTAGCTCTGGCTGAAGAGCTGGAGCAGCTGGGAAACACAGAGGTGAGAGACCACAGCACCTTGTGACCATGGCCGCCCTGTCCCCAAAGCCACTGGCCGTGTGGGACAGGCTCTGCAGACATGTCTGGGTACCGAGCTGGGTACCAGAAAACTCCAGCCTGGCCCCACATCAGATGGCTGTTGTGGGGTGAGGACTCCATGCTGGGGGTACCACTGACTGCAGCTCCTGCAGGGCGTGGATGTGAAAGAGGACCTGAAGGCTGATGCTCTCAAATTGAGGGAGCTGGATAAGGAGATGCAGACGAGCTTCTCTGAGGAGCTGGTGAGTGATGTGATGTGCAGGTGGGGAAGGTCCTGAGGCTTCTGGCTTGTGGTCCCAGAGGGCTTGGAGCCTGCTGGCATGGTCTCAGCTGAGCTGTGGGGTCCTCCTCTGACTCCCCCCTCTCTCCATCCACAGCAAAGCCTGAAGGAGAACATCCACTTGGTGCAGAGCAGGGCTTCCGAGCTCAAGGTAAGCTGCATAAGGAGGCCTCCTGAGCACACCCCAGTCCAGGGCACCCTGCATAGCACCCTTGAAGTTCCACATTGGAGATGGCGGGAGCAGACCTGCAGCCTGAGAGTGCTGGTGGCTGCTGTGGAACTGCTGCCAGATAGGGAGAGATGTGAGGACCCCGCTTCCCCATCCCACTGCTGAGCGCACCTTTCACCCCAGGCACAGACAAGCACTGCGCTGAGCGAAGCCAGCAAAGCCCAGGAGTTCCTGGAAAGGGAGACCACGACCATCATTAAGAACGTGAGCTCGCCTTGCGCTGCTGCAGGGCTACCTAGTGGGGTTGTGACTGGAACCCCACATCAGGACCTCACTGCGCAGGGATGCCAGACAACATCTGGCTGTTCGTCCTGCACTGTCGGCTTCTCTGGGTGTCCCTGCACCTCTGGGTACCTCCTGCCTATAGGGCCCTCCAGGCAAGGGGCTGGGGCAAGGCTTGCAGCCCGATCGCTGCTGGGTTGAGGTGGTCTGGCAGCCCTGATCCTGACACAGAAGGGGCAATGGGTGGGCTGGGGGTGCAGCACCTCTACTCTCTGCTTGCCCCTCTCCCAGGAGACGTGGGCATTCCTGGAGGAGCTGTTGGACTTCTTTGAGACCTACATCTCCTGGGCCAAGAGCAGCGTGAGTTGAGCCTTCCTTGTTGGGGTGGAGGGAAGGGGAGGACAGGCTGCAGGGTTCTGAGGACACTTGCATGTCCTGTCCGCAGCTGAAGGAAGACGTGGCACGTTGCAAGACCATAGCTCAGACCCTGGATAACATAGAGGCCATCACCTGTGACTACATCCTGGACTCTCTGGTGAGTGGGGCAGCGGTGTGTGGGGGGTGGCACACGTGTGTGGAGTGGCAATGAAGTCCCATCATGCACAGGATGAGGAGTACCTGTCTCTGTCTTAGCAAGCAGGGCTTGGCATCTTCCCAGCAGATTGCTATGGATAAGAGCAAAGGCCAGGCTGTCAGAAGGGATGGATAGGTGGTCTTTTGGGGGGGCTGGGAGAGGCTCTTCCAGTCACTGGCTGGGCCCTGATGGCTCTCCCCCTGCACCCAGAATGCCTTCTGGTTCAGCCTGGGCTGGTGCACCTTCTTCCTGCTGCCCAGCATCATCCTGGCTGTCAGACTTGCCAAGTTTTACCGCCGCATGAGCATCGCCGATGTCTACAGGTGAGGAGTCACCCCCCCTCTGTGACCACACTGGGCCTGGGGTCCCCCCTTCGTGTGCCTCGTGGCAGCCTGTGGGGTGTGATCCTAAAGTAACACAGGCTGGGGGCAAAGTGGCTTGGGACCTTCAGCCCCCGAGGATGCAGATGTTCTGGAGAAGAGCCTGGCTCTGCAGCTCCTCTTTGGGCAGCCCCTTCAGAGGAAGGAGCCTGGCTTGCATGGCATGGCTGCAGCTCCCAGCCTGGCTCGCGGCTCCACCACCGACTCGCTCTGCTTTGCACCATGGTTTGTGCAGGGGCTCCAAACAGGAGCATAGCACAGAACACAACACGCTGCCTGGCTGGTGCTGTTGCCACGAGGGTGCAGTGCTTGCTCATCTACCCATGGCCACCGGTGCCCTGGGGCTGCCCCCCAGCCTTCTGGGGCCCTTTCCCTGTCTCCCCAAGGGCTCTCTGACCAGCAGCCCCACTGCCAGTGCAGCTCCAACCCCTGAGTGGAGCGAGACGTTTCCAGGTGGATTTCCAGCTGCTGAGGCCCTGCAGTGCAGCCGGTTTGCTGGGGGCTCCCTGGACACCACTCCTGACACCCTTGTCCAGGGGTTGCCAGGGTTTGCAGCACCCTCATGCCCAGTGCAGCTCCCGCCACCCTTCCTCCCTGCCTGCCCCACTCCTCCTCGCTCCATGCCCCGGCTCTCCCGGGACCTGTGCCGGGGCTGTACATGGTGACAGGGTGGTGACACTGGCTGTGCCCTGCCTGCAGCGCGCCTGGTGGCCCCACCGGTGGCCCCGGTGTCTCACTTCCCCTGCAGCCAGCAGCTGAGCTGGTTGGAGACACGGGCCTGGTGCCTGGAAATGGGGGAACTGAAATCGTGGCACTGGGGAGCTGTGTGCCACTGAGCTGGTGACCGTGGGGCCACATGCTACCTGCCCAGGGAGGGAGCAGTGGTCCTCTGGGGGCAGCCATGTATTCGGGGCCTGTAGGAGCCCCTGCTCTGTGTCCATCTAGATGGGGCAGTCAGGATGGAGGGGACCACAGCACCCTGCAGCCCCTGGGTCCTCTTCGTGTGCTCTGAGGGAGGCCTTGTCCCACTGAGAGATGCTGGGCTGTGCCAGGAGGCATCTTCTTGCCCCACTGACACTGTTCCCTCTTTTTTCTCCCCTCCAGGAATGAAGCTGTGGAACTGTAAGTAGCAGTGGCAGTGCCTGTGTGGGGTAGGGGGCAACTCCTGTGGCATGAGGGGGGACAGGGCACAGAGGGGAACAGGTGAGTGCAGGCCAAGGAGGGTGCTGGTACCAGGGCAGGACTGGGAAGGTGGGACCTGTTCTGGGGTGCCCCCATCATTTCCCCCCATTCCCAAGTTTGAGGGTGCTGCTGCTCCCAGCCTCTGCCATGCTGGTGGGGCACGTGGGAGTCTTCGTACCGTCTTTCCTGTGGGTCCAGGTGACAGGAGTGGGATGGTATTTGGCCATCCCAGCGCATCCTGGCTCCCCTCTCTGGCTGGAGGTAACTCAGGTGACCTTGGTTTTGCAGGCCTCCCACGTTCAACTTCTACACAATCCCCCGGCCGGCCACAAGGCACTAGTGCTGCCCGCAGCTTGGCTGCGGTGGAGATGGACACTGCTCTGTCTGCTGCGCTGCCTTCTGAGCGCTGGGGAACAGGTTGGGACCCCAGTGGAAAACCCCCAATTCCCATTATGTGACCATGCCCTGCTGCACACAGGAGGAGGGCTGCCTCTCGCACTGCCCCACGCAGGGCTTTACCCCCACCTCCACTGGACCCTGTGGCCTCAGAGCAGCTTGTCCCATCCATGCCCCCGCACCCTGCGGTGCTGGCCAGCAGGAGCCTGCTCACCAGGCCCCTTGCTCAAAAATGTATTTATTTGTGCAGGGAGCCTGACTCCGAGGCTGTGATTGTTTTGGTGTCAAAGAATAAACAGGGTGTTTGTGTGCGCTGCAGCCATGTGGCTGTGCTCTTCACATCCAGCTGCGCACTTCGTGTCCAGCTCTGATGAAGGATGCATGGGTAGGGCCAGAGAGGGCTCTCCACTGCTGGCCCGGGACTAGAAGGCTCCTGCTGCTGCACGCGTGCTCTGCCCACAGTCAGCTCTTGGAGTCCTGACCCAGCCCATGGGTTGATGCAGGACCATTGCTCAGCATCACCGGTGCTGGGTGATGCTCCCCTCATTGGGCAAGCCCTCTGCACCCATAGCTGGGTGGGTGCTACGTCCTTCCCTGGGAAAAGCTGCACCAAGAGCCTTCTGTCTGTGAGGCGCACCTCATGCTGTCCCCAGCATCCTCCAGCAACTCTGCTATGTATCACTGTGGGTTTCTGGTTAGTTTATGGGGTACCTGCAGCCTGCACCTCTGTCCCTCCCTCTACCGGGTATGGTAGCACAGTGACTTTCAGTGTCCACCCCCGCATGTCCCACACTGCTGCACAGCACAGACGGGCCTGCCGAGAGCTGCATACACAGTGATAGGTCAAAGGCAACTTGTTTTGCACCTATGGTGCTGCCTTGTGCTGCTCCTCGGCGCAAGCACAGGGACCATCCTGAAAGCCAGGACATGCACAGGGGATGTATGTGAGCAGCTTGCCTCATTTCCTTTGTTGCAAAGTCCAAGTCTCTGGAGCAGAGCAACGGGGCTACACCGGCAGCTCACCATCCACTGTGTCCATCTGCTTTACCACTTGTTCCATTTGCCTTCAGATCTTCTAACGCTGGCTTTTTCCTCCAGGCCTTATCTGAAGTTGCACCGGCCTTACCTCCTGCTATCTGCTCCCAGCACCCATCCTGACCACAGGGAGACCCATGCTTCCTATCACCCTGATGAATCTGTCCTGTGGGGTGGTTCTGCCCCTGCTCCTCACATGGATGCCCACCCTTTCTGGTCCTTGGGGTGGCATTTTCCAGCAGCCCTTGGAAAGCACTCAGCTCAGTTTTGCCTCTTGCTCTGCCTTTGCTATTCCCCACCCTGAACCCTCAGCCTCACGAACTGTGACTGCTTTCTGCTGATCTAGAGGCCACGTATGGAGTTCTCTGTCCCCAGGCTCTGGCCTGTCCCCACTGTATAGCGTTCCCTGCTTCCTCTTCCCTTGCTGTGCCTCAGGGACACCAGCCCGCGCAGGACTGCTGGTGGCTTTGGTTTCTGCTCTCTGGCTTTGCGGGCACAGCTCCCTTCCTGCTTCCCTCTTCTGCTTCATCTCCTGCTATGGCCTTTTCTTTGCAGAGCTACTGCTGGAAGGCAGGGAGCTTGACCCTCCTTGTTGTGTCACCATGGCCACCAGCACCCAAACCCAGCCCTGGCAATGAGAATCTGCCCCCAAATTACTGTGCAGCCTTTGCTGAAGTGGTCCTCAGCAGCTCCTAATTCAGTGCTGCTCCAGGGCACCATCCCAGTCCCTGGAGCCATAGCTCTGAGAGGGGCTGGGGTCTGTCCTCCTCCTCCTGAGCAGCCTTGGAAACAGCAGTGCTCACGGAACGGGTGAGGATAGCTCATTGCAACTTGCCCACAGTGGCTGCTGCAGGCTTTCCTTTCAGTCCAGGCTTCCTCTTCGTGTGAGCTGCAGTTGCCAGAATCCACTTCCCTTGTGTGGGAAGAAAACTCGCAGCGCCCACAGCCACAGCACAAGGCCTGCCATAGGGAAGGTCTCCTCAACAGCCAGCCAGCCTCTAGAGAACCGTTGCAGCAGTTCCTCTTCCCCTTTGCCAGACTTCTTCCATCCCAGGGACTTTAGCTGAGCCCTTGTCTGGGGGAGGCCCTGCTGCATCTCCATCGTTATTTGACAAACCAGGCAGCTCTGCCACTGCGTGCCTCAGGCAGCAGGCTCCCATGGGGGCCAACCTGGTGCTCCCTGATAATGGTTTCCAGCCAGGAACTAAAGGACAAGTTACAGCTTTTGAGAAAAAAATTCTCCCTCCCTCAACTCTATCTTGGGCCCAGCCACAGCCATGCACTGCCTGGATGGCCCTTTTCTGCGGCACACACATTCCTGCCTGCCTGTGTAGACTCCTGCTTCCATGGCTTCACAGTCATGAGCTGACTTCCGCAGAGGGAATAGACTGTCTGGGCACACAGCTCGATCTCTGAGCCCAGCATGCACCAGTGATGAGCTGAGCCTGGCCACTTTTCACCAGAAGCAGAATAAAACCGCCCTCCTCCTGAGGGTGCACATCTTAAACATCCACCACCACCCCAGGGCTGCTTTAGAAACCTTTATTTTCAAAAGGTGTCTGTCTTCCACACTTAGCCCTGCTCTGATGAGGCAGGGCCGGGCCAGCCCAGCAAGGCAAGAGACAGCTCCTTCACACCACAGTCTGGAATGCAGGGGCAAAGCCACAGCCAGGGTCTCTCTCCTGAAGGAGAGGGCCAGGCAGTGAACACCGGAGAGAGGCTGGAACCTGGATCTTCCTGCACAACTGCTCTCAAGTTACACTGACTTTGCAAACAGAGGCACAATATGAGCCAGACAACCCTGACAAAGCCCCTTTGTGTGCAAAGGGCAAAGGTAGATGAGATGGGAACAGAGGGCCCGAGTGTCCTGCAGCATAATCTAAGCTTCCACAAAGGAAAGGGAGAGGCAGGGCCAGCCCCAAGCTCATACAAGCTGCTGCCAGCTTCTCAGCTAAGAGAGTTTGGGTACTGCCTGGGATAGAGAGATAAGGGAATTAGGCTGCTCTCTTCAGCTAAGTAGCTGCAATCAGTCACAGCTACAGGATTGATCCCAGGGGAATTGCAGCCAGATAGCATGCAAAGTGCTGCAGCTGCCAGTGCATCTGCTGGGACTCTCAGTACCACGGAGCTGTACCATGCTAGCATTCAGGCATCTGACTGAGCCCAACACAGCAGCGTTTGGTGACCTCACTGCAAGAAACATGCCCTGTTTCCCACAGGCACAGTTTGGGGCCACCACAAAACCCACTGAACAGAGAACTGCGTGGGGAGAAAAGACTGTGTGTGTCCCTGCCCACCATTCCTAGAGGGTCAGTGAAGTTATAAAGGAGCCAGGCAAATTGAAAACAAAGTGCTTCGGGCAGGGAGCAGTTCTGTGGTCCTGTAGTGCAGCCAGTGCTTTCATCTGCAAATGCACCCGGCATTTGCTCCTCCACTGGGGCACACACAATTGCACTTGCTAGAAATAGCCAGAAAGCCTGCCCTGGCTTCAGATGAGATCCCCCAACCCCAGCCATCCAACACACTCTTTGAGATGCTGCCACAGGAGCAGGCTTCTGTACTGCCAGACAGGGCAGGACTTCCTTGGGAGGATGAAGCTTTCATCTCCTTGTGCACCCAAGGCTTGGGATCCAGTTGTGCTTTCCCCCTTCACACACTGTCACCTTGTAACAGTGCTGAGGGGGAGGAAGTCCTTGGCATGGATGGCTGAGGGCCATCATCATCAGCTGCTTTTGAGGGGATCTTGTGCTCTCGAGGTGGGGTAGGAGGGGGGAAGGTGGAGCTCTGCAAGGCATCCAGGTACATCTCATCCTGGATGCAGGGACGCTGCACAACCCTTTGCAGCAGTGGCTTGAGCAAGCCGACAGTCAGCTGGTTCCCCTCGCTGGAGAAGGGCACTGGGTCCTCCTGGGAGTGAGGGAGGTGCTGTAGGACCACAGTGAGGATGTCCGAGGCAGTGAGCTCAGCGGGGCACAGTGGCCACAGCGAGTCCAGATAAGGGTCCAGCTCCCTGTGCTGGGCAAACTCTGCCAGCAGCGTGGTGAATATCTCCTTGTTAAGCAAAGGGCTGAACTTGGAGAACTTCTCCGCCACCTCCACCACCCGCTGCCACCGCTTCATTCGGATGAGAAGGTGCAGAGCTTGCAGCACAGCCTTAGGCCTCTTGCTGCAGAGCAGCAGTTCGAGCTCCATCTCATCATCTGCCGCGCTGTGCTTGTTCTTGGCCAGTACTCCCAGTGCTCTCTTGTACAGTGGCACCCGGCCCTCTGGGCTGTCCTTGCTGCTGTATGCCCAAGAGATGCTAACATACTGCTGGGTCAGCTCCACAAAACTGGGCAGCCATTTGGGTTTGAACCTCAGGAAGGAAGCACAGATGAGCTCAAAGAGCGGGACCACCCCATTCTGACCCACCTCCTCCTGCTGCAGCCCTCCCAGGACCTTCTTCCACACCTCTGGGGTGGCCCTGGCTACCAAGAGGCCATCCCCATTCTGCTGCAGCTGCAGGCAGCTCTTTGTGGCCTTCCAGGCAGCCTTGGGGAAGGAGGTAAAAATGGAGTTTAGGTAGGCCAAGTTGTCCTTGTCCACCTCAGAGTGCAGAACACGGCTGACCTCCTGCTCCACCAGTTCACTGCAGTAGCTTTCCACTTCACTCTCTGGGGCACACACCACGCAGGTCTTCAGGACCTCCAGGCTCATGAAGCTCTGCAGCTCCAGGCTCATTGTGCTCAATAGCTTGGCATAAGTGTCTTGAAGACCTCGGGCTGGCTTCTGCTTCTGGTGGAGGCTGTGCTGCAGGATGGTGGCAAGGGCCACGGGAGCCTGGAACACACCATCTTTCTTCAACTTCTCCACTGTCAGCTTGGAAGTGCTGAGGCTTCTCCTTTGGTAGTATCTGCACGCTTCCTCAAACACCATCTCCACCAGGCACGGCTCAGGTCTGCTGCTGTCCTCAGATTTGGAGAAGCTAAAGCTGTAGATGCCAGTTTGAGTGAGGAGCTGGATGCTGTCCTCCTCTCCCAGGGACTCCAGGAAATGCACTTCTTTCATGCTCAGGATTTTCTTTTCTATGAGCCTTCCAGTATTCTGGTCCACCAGATACAGGACCCCAGCGAGCACACAGGCCAGGATGCTGCCAAAAGTCTTCAGCTGGATATGACTTCCTTGGGCCAGAGGACACCCCTCCAGGTCAAAGATATGCCTCTGTGTCCCATCTGGCTCCACCATGGTCACAGTACCCTTTGTGCTCACCAGCAGCAGACCCCCACTGTTGGAAACAGCGGAGGTGTGAATGTCCAGAGGTGCCAAACCTGAGAGAAGACCCACAGAACCAAGCAGGAGCTTCCTGAAGTCTGACTTGCTGCTGGAATGCAGCACCTTTCTGTGGATAAAGCCTGCAGAGGGGGCTGTAATGGTGAGCTTTGCCTTCTCTGGATGCCAGATGAGGAGGAATTTGGCAGTGGTGGCAAAGGTGGCAGTGGCAGGCACCAGGAAGATGTGCTGGGGGGAGGCCAGGACCTGATATTCAGGGCTGTTGTGCAGGACTATTCCTACAGTGCCCAACCGCACGCCTTGCTCCCCCACCTCCAGAGCCCGGGTGCAGACGCAGAACCTGAAGGCACACTTGCTCATGTCCGAGTGGGCATCCAGGGGAGGCCTCTCCTCACACCACACCAGGCTGGCTCCCTGGCTGCACACAGAGACGATTCGTGCCCGAACACCCTGGCAGAGCTCCAGCGTTTGCAGCAGCTGCCAGCCCACAGCCACCACAAAGTGCCAGACCTCAGTTCGTCCGTGCTCCCACACGATGGCCAGTACCCAGGAGCCCAATATCAGTGGGCTCTGCAGGAAGAGCAGTCCCACAAGGGCTGGCTGGGGCGGCTGCCAGTTCCTCTCCAGGTCTGCTCCACTGATGCAGTGGCGCTGGAAGGCCACCACCCGGGGCAGGGGGGGCGGCCGGCTCTTCTGCAGGACTAAAAGGTGCTGCCCGTCGGGGCTGGACTGGATGTGTCTGGGCTCATCTCCCTGGCACAGCAGCTCCTGCAGGCAGTGGCCTCGGCTGAAGTCACTGAAGTCGGAGACCTGCCGCAGCATCCCGGCTTGCTTCATCTCGGGGCGGCCGCTCTGGTCACCAAGAACATGCACCAGTGCGAGCAGGGGCTCGGAGCTCTGCTGCCACCGAGCCCCCTCCCAGACCCCCCCACTGCACCGCGTTCCCCAGGCTCTCTCCGGAGACCTCCCCCCCGGGCACCCTCCTCCCCGCAGCGAGCCGGTTCCGCAGGCACCAGCCCCCCAAATCCCGGAGGTCCCTGCTGCGCCCTTATCTCCCCCGACCCCTCTGCCTCCCAAGGGGACCCTCCGCTGCCCGCCTCTCCAGGCACCCGCGTGCCTGCCCCGTCCCGCCGGGACCCCTGGGGCCTACCTGC
>JANHGB010065847.1:0-13302 GCA_026283785.1 Coracopsis vasa | reverse complement strand
CTTCACCACCATTGCTAATGCACCAGCCAGCCATGAGATACCCATCAGGAGGGGAAGGGTTGGCTTGTGCTGCTCAGAGTTGCTGGGTTGCAATATTCTAGCTCCCTGCTGGATTTTTAAAGGGAGAAGGCGGTGTTGGGTTTTGTTTTTTTTTTTCTGGTTTGACTTACACCTTTTTATGTTTGTATTTTTCCTCCTGAGTACTTGTGCTACTAATGGTCCATATCTCAAGAACATTACCTCTCAGTAGCGATACCTTTCTTATCTTGGCGTGGCTTTACTGTGCAGCTTCTTAGAACATAGCAGCTTCTTCAGAAGTCCAAGGTCATGGAGCTGTGCTGTATTCAGCAGGGGCATTGGGTCCACACTAAGAGCTGAAGCTATGGGAAAAGGGGCAGGGGAAGGTTACAGGAAGAATGTTTTTCTTCAGACGGAAGACATCTAAAAAGGTCTCGGATTGGTGTGAGCTTTTAGGTGGGAGTATAGAGGCAGTGTGAAATACTTCACAGTAAACTAGCTGAGATGGGGTGGGCTTTGAAGGGCTTGAAAAGTGAAAACCCAGAGAGACTTTCTGACACAAGAAAGCTGGGCATTGGAGCCAGGAATATGGAAAGGAAACGTAATTAAATGAAAAAATTAATTTTTGGAAAATGGTATGAACAGATGGAGGTGGAAGCACGTGATGCTGGTCTAGATGGACTTGACAGGAAGAAACTTAACTAGTTGATGGCGTAAAGTTGATGTTATTTTAACTGCACAGATAGAAATGAAAGGCAGTTATGGATAGAGTGTTAAAAATGTGGCTTGGATGTTAATCTTTTATATCATTGCTAAAGCAGATATAGTGAGAGGTAGTCAGTGCCTGTATCTGCATTAGGAAGCTGCTTTTCCTTTTTTTTTCAAGGGAGGAAATAGGTCAGTTTTGGTGTAATTTCAGATTGTACCATGTAGAGAAGCACATACACCGCTGCTGCTCTGAGCGGGATGGATAAAAATGCAAATGCTGGCACGTTCCTGAAGATTTTGTTGCTTGGTACTACAGAAAAAGAAGTGGGATCTATGTGGGTTTTTGTCATCAGCACGGCACACCCACAGAATATATTTCTCATTGCATACTGCATGAAGGCACCTGGAAATTCTGCCTGGTGGATCCCATGCTTGTGTGCTGCGAGTGTTATTCTTTCCCTTGTTGGTGGGTTGGACACCTTGTTGTAAGATGTAGAGGAAGGTACAGCCTGAGCAGTTTTCATTCCAATAGACAATATACAAATAAGGTTGTAAAGAATGGATGAAACGTATAAGAAGTGTGAATGTGTTAGCACAAATCATAACCACCAACACAAGAGTTGGTGGAGAAGAAGCTGAAAAAGGGCTTATAGCAGGTTTTTGGTTATGACAGTTGCTAAAGCCATGACTAAATCTAGCCCAGTGTTTTCCTCCTCTCTCTGTTTTCACTAGTGGTCTACCAGAGTGCTGTTGGGTGGTCCTCGGGGTTTTAATACTGGAGCTTGAACTGGGTCAAGGCACTGCATATGCCTTGTGCTGGGTGCACATTGTTGCTTCCAGTGATGGATGAGTGCTGGAACCCATGTTTTAATTGCCTGCTGCTCAGGTCCAATATCAACTCTGCACATGCATCATGTGGATTAAGTGCAAGCTTTTCCTGGAACTTCAGTGAAGAGTTTTAATGACTACTTGGCTTAAAACATGTTGGTTTTAGAAGCTGTAGGTTAATTTTTAGGTAGGGTTAATCCTTGTCTCTTGCATGATTGAGATAATTTTTGAACAACTTTCATTTTGACTTGAGTGATACACCCACAAAAATCCTTGAAAGGCAAAGTGTGATCATGCTGGTTCCCAATTGCATGAAATCGGTGGTGGTGACAATTACTTGAAATATTTAAGCAAGTGAGTCCAATATTAGTAGCAGTGGCAAGTCAAGGGTTATGGGATTCTAAAGCAAAAGTATCTCCGTTCTTATTCAGAGTCTTTATAGATTGAGGTCCAGGGCTTTGGCATTAACCAGCTAATAAAGATCACATCATTGACACTGTCTTTTCCAGACAGGAAATAAATGGTTTGCCAAGTAAGTCAGTATGTGAAAATGCCATTTTATGTAATGTTTGTTTGCTTTTTATTTAGCCAAGAAGTGTTACAATATATTTTTTGAGGGGTCCAAACTGAGGCAATTCAATGCAAAATGCAGTGCTTGATGGGCTGCAGCAAGATTACAGAAGTTACAAGTTTTGGATCCTGATGTCATTGTAGTGTAGATGTGCATTAGTGTACAGTATTTTTGCTGTTGTACAATGATCCAAGGAATAATAAGTCTGTACAGGAGCTGAGTGTCAGTGTGGACCAGCCCCAGTTTTCAGTGTGCACAAATCTGAGCAAACCTTAGACTCAAAATGTCATGTTCATTTTTTTTTCTGCAGATATTCTAATGAGAGGCTAACAAACGTGTTCATCAGAATATCACATGTTTGGTTGGAATCTCTGCTATGAGGTTAGGGGTGAAATGGATACGAGGTGGATGGTTGGATGTGCTCATCCCTTTCTTCCTGACTGGATCAGCTGATCCTGGGGTTGATAATAGATAAAGCAAGAGTCTGCCTGAACTTTGTCTGTCATGGCTTTTATCTTCTTGCCTTTGAGTTGCCAAGGCTCATGCTCTGTTGAGGTTTCTTTTAGTTCCAGATGAAGAGTCTCGGATCTTCTGCTGCACAGCGAAGTACTTACTGTTCTAAGAATCCAGGGGTGTGTGCTTCTCTTAGCCCTGAGGGGTAGTTCTCCTGTGCAATCAGTGACTACAGCAGGATTAGTTTAGTGGCAAGTGTTAATGGGACTGACCTATTGACAGAACAAATTACCCATTTGAACCTCAAATGTGGAAAATGCACCGATGCTTTTAAAATGTGATGTGTTTAAAGGATAATTGTTAACTATATTCAGTGTCCTTGTTTTCATAAGATGTCACAGGTCCTGATAATTTGACATCTCTACAACTTATGTTTTGTGCATTTAACTGTTTTTTTTCTGCAGCTGCCTAGAAGGTCCTCATTAGCAAAATGCAGTTTCTTGTCTCTGACATCTAGAAAATGTAATTGCCTACAGTGAAAAGAAAAAGCCATTTGTACAGCCTGATCATCATAGGTCATGAAAGAAGCACAGCCTAATAAAGCATTGGCATGAAAAGTGACTTTTAGTTTTCTCCCCTTGCTCCTCCATAAGCTCATTTGTAGAACAGCAAATTATAAACAAGAACATTATTTAATCCTTGCCTCTAGCGGTCTGCTTTGTACGTGCTCTGTGCAGCTTTCGTTGAGAGAAAATGAATCCCAAGTCCCATTTTGACAGAGACTAGGAATTTCACATAATTGTGCAATCCCTCTGATGCTCACCCAGCATCAAGCCTTTGTGTCTTGTGGGATTTAGATTTTTCTATCTTTCTGGAAATGTAGGAAAAGTGTTAAAATGCAGCTCTCAAAGTCCAGGCACCAAGCAGAGTGTATTGATCCTCTCCCATTCATGTGCACGTTTGATGTGAGAACGCTGACCTAGAAGCACTGAGAGTTTATTAGTTTTGACATTGTTATTCGTTAGCTGTAATTCAATTAGAAGCGTGGTGATGGAAGTGTTTGTATGCTGGGGCTGGCAGCTGCTTTAGGTTCAGAAACTTACAATTCTAGTTGGGAGATGGTTTTGTGCAATCTGGGGTAAGATTTGTATTGGTAGGCTAAAAGTGACATCATTCTTGATTTGGGTTTTAATAGATTCCTCTCTGTTTCCAATTATGTTTCTAATTAGAATAATGTCTTGTTTCCCATGACAGTTTAAAAATAATGCAACGTCTGTAAAAGAGAAGCTATCAAGGTGATTGAATAATGTTTTCTTTTTCATTTGTTGGGCTGAAACCTTTTTCTATCTTAATTGGATATACAGACCTACAGGCTACAGGAATAATTTCTGTATTTACCAAAGTTTATGTTGCAGTAGTTACTAAACTTTCTTCTGTCAGTGTGTCTTGGGGCTGTTTCCATCACAGCCTCAAGCACACACACTATCCCTTAGCCAGCCAGCTGTGCATATTCCCATTCTGGTGGGAAGACAGAAGACCTTTCCACCTTTCTCTATATATCCCAGGTTTTCAGGTGTGAGATCTGCTGCTTTCTCTCCTAGTCTTTGCTTTCCCATCCAGGCAAAGCTCCTTCCCTTCACACCTGGGGTAGGGTCTTTTGCAACAGCATTGTTAGAATTGCCACTTAGAATTGAGGTTTATGGCTCAAGGGATGTGAGTGTCTGAGTAAACTGACTCTGGGAGCTGAGAGACCTAGTTGAGAACATAGCTGTAGCGTAAGACAAAAGCTGTCTCCAGTGGGAAGAATGTAGAAGAGATCTTGAATTAGTGGTATTCTGTAGTTACTGGAACTTGCTTTTTCAGGGAAAAACAGATCTAAACATGCTGTGATTGTGGAAGGGGTTCAGGCAATCTGGGATGGAGGCTAAATCCAAAGTTACCTCCATGGCTGACAGTCATAAAGCTCTGGGGTCTTATATGCTGCAGTGAACTTGGCTTTGTATGCATAATTTAGCATGGCTGAGTGCAGCTGCCACAAGAGTCTGCCCATGTTTTTCTGGAGCATGACTTCAGTCAAGCCTATGCCTGAGGTATGCTGCTGCCATGTGTGTAATTACCTTTGGAGGTATGGGAAAAAGGTTGGGAGCTCAGGGATATGAGAAGGGATGGCATTTTCTTTCTGCTAAGTAGCTCTGACAGTGCTGCAGTGATAAAGGAGGTTAGAGCAGTGCTAAAGCTGTGATGCTTGCCAGAAAAATGGGATTGCAGATAAATACTTGCAAGGTCAGAGTGGTGATGTGCTATGTAGCATCAGACATGAGGTTGAGAGTACAGGGCAAGTCACACGTTTTGACTCTCAGCCCCTGCAATGGGTTGACTGTCACAAAAGGTTCAGGACTACAGAGCCATGGCTGTTACTTTTTTGTAACAGCTCATTTTGTAATAGAGATACCTCCTTTTTCTCCCTTTAATAGGATAACCAGTGAACATGAGACACTGATTAACTATAGTAAGATCTGTTTGTGTTTCTAGAAAACCCTCTGTTATCAAATGGATCAGGAAATTCATGTAGTTTAAAAAATAAATAAATCCTGCAGAGCTTTTTATGTTCCTCCATCCTCCTTCCCAGACTGAACCACATGTGATGCTTTTGAGGCTGGGGTTCTTCTCTGGCTTGATTTGCAGAGCAGCTGCTACAGCTGAGGGATGCCAAGGTGCAGAGGTAGAGATGAGGAGGGGTGGCAGGAGTGCAGAGGCTTTGCAGCCAAATGTTTCCTAGTGTTAGATGGCGCCTCAGAGTGCAAAAGCAGAATTTGGAGTGCTTTGGTAGGCAGCAAATTAAACAGATAAGAGAAGACTTTTTCAAACAGTTTCAGGAGCTTTTTGTCACAAGATGTCCTTGAGGCTTGGCCAGAAGGACTATGTATCCAATTGATAACAAGTCATAACAATTCATGCAATAAGATTGAAAAATACATACTTTTCTAGATGTAAACTGCATCAGTCTGGATCATGAATCAGCTTCTAGCAGAAAAGAATTAAGAAAACTTATCCATAAGGAGCTTATTCTGTGTCTGCCTGTGTCTGATCTTTTGCATGTTTCTTTGAAATGGGATATAGGACTAAGTGGGACCTTTGATTTCTTATCTGCTATAGATATAAAAGCCCCAACTTTCAGCTTGTGAGAGACTTTTAGTGTTTTGGTGCAGTGAAAAAGCCTTTCATGGTTGAGGCAGACCAGATATGCCTTGAAGAAAAGTTCAAGTTTCCTTAGCCTTTTTTATCTATTCTTGCCTTCATGGTATACAGCATGGCCCAAACAGAGAAGAAAGGTGGGCTCCTCCGGAAGTCTTCAGCCTCCAAGAAGCCATTGAAGGAGAAAGTTGTGTTGATGTATGATGAGATTTTCACGGTAAGGACCTGATCCTATCTTCTTTCTAAAGAAGAATGTTGCGTTAGATTTTCTTGGTTTAGTTTGTGCTGAAGGTTGTATATGGTGGATTCTTTTCCCAAGGTAAGGCTTGCACAGTATAGGTGCATAGAATCACAGAATGGTTTGGATTGGAAAGGATCTTAAGATCATCTAGTTCCAACCCCCCTGCCATAGGCAAGGATGCCTCACCCTAGACCATGTTGCCCAAGGCTCTGTCCAACTTGGCCTTGAACGCTGACAGGGATGGAGCGTTTACCACTTCTTTGGGCAACCCATTCCAGTGCCTCACCACCCTTACAATAAAGAACTTCCTTATATCTAACCTGAACTTCCGTTGTTTAAGTTTGAACCATTATTCCTTGTCCTATATGCTTCAGGCTTTCCTACTGTCATGCAGAGCTCTGTGTTGTGCTCTCTTCCTTAATGTCACCTTGTCCTGTTGTCTACCAGGACCATTTGTGATATGCAGGAAGGTAATGGCTTTTCAAGTATTCTCAAAAAAATAATCCAGAAGATAAACAGAGTCATTTCAATTGAGAGTTGCTTCTGTTTCTGGGAATCTGTGTAGACAGAATACTATATGTGAGAACACTTTGTTATCCAATGGGATGATGCTGACTCTGAGCTGCTCATGATAATGATTTTCTTTAAATTTTGCCTGAAAGATTTCTTCTTTGTTCTCATGGGTGTTCCTTTTTCTTTCAGACAGAGGACCCCAGTAAATGCAACCCTAGGTTTTGGGAGGAGCTGTTTCTTATGAAGGTAACTGGAACTGAGCATCCCCTGATTTTGCTGCTGCTGTTCTGCCTATGAAGTGGCAGGCTGTCAGTGCAAGAACTTGCATTTCTAAGGTGTCAGTGGTTGTGTAACATTCCTGAACTGGTTCTTAACCTGACAGGTCAACTTGGAATATCTAGAAGGCAAGCTGGAGGCTCTCGATGGGGAAGAGTTAATGAAGATAAAAGATAACGTCAACTGCTTGTTTCAGCACTGCATCCAGGCACTGGGTGAGGAGCACCCAATCAGAGTGGTCAATGCATTACAGGTACCACGCTGAGAGCTGAGAGATAGGGAATACTCTTTTCTGCTTCTGATGAGGCAATATATTTGCTGCTGGTATCAAACATCTTGTGTTCATTTCTTTGCTTCTAAGGAGAAATGATATCTACAGAGCAGTTGCTACTTACTTTTGGTGGAGGTTACAAACATTCATAGTCTCTAGTCTTTGAAGAGCAGTAGCTTGTTTCAGAATTCAAGAGGATGTGGTTATGCAGGATCAAGCAGGTGGCAATGAGAGGACAAGAGGGGCTTGTTCACTACAGGCTGCCAGTCTGGGGGCTCAAGAGTACTCTGTAGCTTTGTCTGTATTCTACTTTTGCCTATTTTCCCTCGTTTCAGCCTCCTTTTTGAATTACCATATGGGTTGAAAATGAAATAAAGCTCTGGAGAAGTTAGTGTGAAATTCATACAGCACACCTTTCCTGTTGGATAGTTCCTAATTGGAAGCTGTGAAGAATTGTCACACAGAATTAATAGCCATTTTCCTACAGGTTGCTCCTTACCAAAGCTACATTACCCTGTGTCTTGTGTGGGATACTCCCCTTAGTCTGATGTTTAATGTAATTAGTTCACAGGCTGATTCTTACAGTTTGATGAATGCATTTGTCTCAGCTTCTCTCACCTGTAGGAGTATAGGATATGTATTTCAGGTTTGGAGAAGTCACCTGTAGGAGATATTGGCCAAGCAGTAAGCTGCGGAACGCTGATTTAAACCAGAACGTTTACACCTCTGACATACAATCTTGCTTTGTGTTATTATTATTAGTAGTAGTAGTTTGAAAGGATGCTATTAAATATTGTAGCTATAGCTACATAGACAGTCTAGCCAGCCCTGAATTCCCAAACTTATATTTGGGCTCTTGGCAAAAGGTGGGCCAGGGCTCAAGCCTACAATCCTGCTGTGTAAGTGTAAATAGGAAACAGATAACATATCCTGAGCTTGAGTTGGGAGAGTGTTCCCTTAATCAGACTGTGTTCATATGAAAAGTGATCCTGAAACCAAACTTACTTAAGCAATCTCTTCTTGAGAATGACCATGGTGACTAAAGGTTTGCCAGTGCTAGGTCCAAGGGCGGGTTTTAGTCTTGAGTTGTAGGTGTTGCATTATGTGTCACCCTCTATTTGTTTTTCCCTTTTTGCAGACATTGTGTGCATTAATTCGGGGTGTCCATCAGAAGAACAAATCCACTTCTGGGTTTGACATCATCAACATGCTTGTGGGTTTCGATAAGGCAGAGCTGTGTATGAAGGTGAGGCCCTGGCAATGTAGAGAAACAATTTTCACACAAGCCATGTTGCAGGGACTGTGAGTTATAAACAGGCATGTCTACCAAGGTACAGCTATTGAGGGAAATAGTCCTGCCACTTGTTAAAAACAGCCATCCTGAAATTCTTTACCTGCAACTGGCAAAAGAACACTTGCGATCCCCATGTTTGTTACTAACATAACAGAACACTTTTCCTTTAGTTCCAGTCTGTGCAGTCACTGTGGTTAAGAAATCTTAAGGCCATAAAAGGCTGTTAAAGGCAATTAGTACCTAGTCTTGAACCTCTTACCTTGTTCTTAATTTTCAGCTGGTAGTCATATCCTGTGTTCCATTTTGCATTTCCATCAGCAGATGTACCATTTTAAACTTACTTGATCCTCTTCTCTGTAAAGATGCTGAGGGTTTGGGAAATGACAAAGTAATTGCTGATAAAGCTGAATTCCTTTTGTATCTTTCATCTTGACAAAAAGTAGTAATATTTCATCTCTCTACAAATAGTAGTACATTTGGGGAAATATTAAGTAGTAACTTGCCTGCCAGAACAACATTTTTCCTTTAAGAATAACTGTGCTACCTGTGACTTAGTATTTAGAAACCAGTTACTTTTCAGTATCTGTTAAACAGCTATATGATATCTAGTTTTAATCATAACTAATATGTGTGCTATTAAATTGGAGGTGTGATGCTTACAAAAAATCTCATGGTGTCTGTAAGTAAAATGGAATATTGAAAAAAGAAAGCATTGATATTACGGTCTTGCAAGCAGAGAGGAAGATGGTATCTGTAGAACTCAGAATTACTTTGTGAATACAATTGTTCTACAAAAATCTCTCAGGCGTCTGGAGAAAACTCTTGGAAAATGATCATGATGTTATGCCTGTAGTCATTAAAATGTAGTTAACACAAAACAGTTTTGAGAACCAGCAGTGTGACTATGGCCTGTGTAACAGGAGGAATGGCTTAATTATCGATTCTGGAATAACATGGCTTTATATTGGTGCTCTTGTATTTGAATCTACCCAAAAGGTTTTTATAACAAACATTTCAAGTAATTTTAAACATTACTTTAAAATAATATGACTCTTCTTCTTTAGAATCTGATGGAGAGCTTGGACTCACTCCTCTGTGCAGAAGGTTCTGAAAGCCTTAAAAGCTTGTGTCTGAAGCTACTTCTCTGCTTAGTGACGGTAAATAAATACCAGCTGTATAATAACTTAAAAACTTATGAAGCCACATCTTGAGGGATGGAACTGCCTCAAAACTTGAGCAGAATGCTGCAGTTGAAGCTTATGAAGGGGAAGGAAATTGTGAATGAGAACATGGGTAAGCCCAGAATATCCATCATTGCTCTAACATGATGCCAGTACAGGCTAGCAAATTGTTTTCAACTCATAAGATAGGTGCTAATTGAGTCAAAAGAGGAGACACAGCAGGAGGTGTCAGTTGGATTCACAGGGATTTTTTTCTAGGGAAGAGGATGTTTAATAAATCTTAGATAAAGGGGAAGGGAGCAGAGGAGAGGGATTGAGGAAAGACAGGAAGTGTGGAGTAAACAAATGTGGTGAAGATACGAAAAATGAGGAAATTGGAACTAATGGCCACTCATCATCTCTTGTATATGGTCAACTGTGAACTATTTTGGCTGTGGTAAGAGATAATTGAGTGTGGGGAGAGACTTCGCTGCCCTGTTCATGATGGGAAAGTGCTCAGTGGAGCATATGCACCCTGTTTTTTCATTCTCTGCCTCCTGTGTAGCAGTCGTGCAGCTGTGTAAAATAGCAATCTGTAGAGGAAAGGGGGAGCTCTTAGTATGTGGGTCATGCTTCTTGCCAGAGGGGTGGGAGGCAGGACAGATTTCTTTTACTTCATGTCTAGCTCTACTGCTAGTCACACCTTGACTCGCTGACTAAGTGTGAGATTCTGGAAAAATGTGTCCATCTGGTAGCAAAACTCTTCTGTTCCTGGTGTGTGCCAGAGGCAGCTACAGCATCATGAAAGGCTTTGGGTGAGATTTTAAGAGTTGTGTTTGTGTTCAGGTGACAGATAACATCAGCCAGAACACCATCCTGGAGTATGTGATGATTAACAGCATATTTGAAGCTATTTTACAGGTAAGGCTTCTTCCTTCTACTGCAGGGGCTCTTATTCCATAGTGAGAGGTTTCAGTGATATATTTGCCTTTTCAGGCGGCATAGCTGACTGGCGCTATGTGTTGCTTCCATTCATAGCTCAGTCATAGATTTTTATTTTATTTTTTTTTTAATGCTGTCTTTCCTTACTCTACTCTCCTGTTTTTAGTCACTACTGAGTATTTAAAGTATTTTCACTTGAGGCATTTGTGCAGAGATAGAAGCTGAACAGATTTCTGGGCTAATTTCACAGAGAAATCCTGTATCAGAGCAACTTTTTTTCAAAAGCCATTCAGGATATATTGAGGTTTTTTCTACTCTTTGATAAATTATACTTCTTAGAAGTGGAACTGGGCTTGGGGGAACACAGAAAACTTGCACAGATAATGTTGGTGATGTGCTGAGGTACTGCCCAGTGCTGTTAAGAAATGTATTTGCCCTTTATACCTAGACAGCCTATGTAAATTCTCTCTGGGATAAATAAGCTTTTCTCTGTGCAGAACTTATTGGAAGCAACATTAAATATCCTCTTTCATTAGGGCATAATTTGCTCTTAGATGTACATTTCACGGCCATGTACTGACATAGCATGTACTGAGGGTCACTGAAAGCTTCTTGAGGCAGGCCTGCATAGAGCAGTGTGATTATTTGTTCCAGATCCTGTCCAGCCCACTTAGTCGCAGGGAACATGGCTATGATGCTGTTGTCCTTCTTGCCTTGCTGGTTAACTACAGAAAATATGAGGTAGGTATTCTTTTGCATAACAGAAACATCACTTCTCTCTATTATACACACACCTCTGCATTATTAAGGCAGCTTACAGTTCAGTTTTTAGCAGTACATGCTATAATATTTATCAGGGTATCCAGCACAGAGCTACAGAAGTTTTGCAGTGCAGTCACATTATGTTAACTATATCTGTCTCTAATGTATGTGTATAAGCAAATGTGTATGATACACAGTTTCTTTTATGCTTGCACAAAACAAGCTATGTAGGAGATTTGCATTTCCTTCAGGAAAATGTTCTGAGTAGGGTCCTTTTGGAAGAGTTACTGTTGTACTAAACTTGTCTGTTTGCCCTTGTGTGTGTGACTGTGTGATTATACACACTCTCCAAAGTAAAACTGGCTGTCAGTCATCTTTGGCTTCAGATTGAATTTGTGATTCAGAACTTGACTAGCAGACTGAAAGAGCAGAGATCCCCAGAAGACCTGGAGAAGCTGTTACCAAAGAATGAACTGAAGCATCGCAGCTAGTATTTCCAGAAGTCTGACTCTGTCTCTTTGACTGATTCCTCTCTGAGAAACTATTCATCTTGCTTTTCCTAAACTGGTTGTGTTATTCCCATTTTTTTCTCTTATTCATCACCTTGAAAAAGAAACTTATCAGATGTCAAAAAAGCACCTGTTGAGTTTTCTTTGCATGAGGCATGATCCTTTAATGATCAATCTCATTTTTTTATTCATAATTAGGAATATCTTAATATCTTTAGATTGGCAAAAAATGGGAAGGTCACGGAATACCCTTTCCTCAAAAGAATTAATGGGAGGGGGCAGGCTCCAAACCCCACCTGGTTTCATTATAGATGTTGTTTTATGAAGTATGAATAGACCTAGAGCGAAGACAGGAGCTACACTTAGAGTCAAGTAATCCCTATTAATTTCTCATTCCTGTGAATGTTGTCAGAATAATGAATTACAGATTCTGTTCAGCAATCTGTGCTGTGGTAACTTGAAACAGGAGCATGCAGTTTGGTTTCGTTATATGGCCATGAGGGAAAACTGTTGGGAATGATATGGGTAAGGTTACTGATGAGAGCAGACTGGAAAGACCAGAGGTCTCATTGCAACATTCTTGTCAAAGGGTGGAGAGATGTGTAGTCCAGTCCCTGAGCTGTGGATTACTGTGTACTATAGTTTATGTCCTTAGTAAGGTAGAGTGCTGTGAGTATGCAAGACCTGTGCCCTGCTCTTTGCAGTAGCTCTCTGCAGAGTATTGAGTTGGGGTTGAGTGCTTTGGAGAACATTGTCTTAGATGTCTTCAAACTGAGCACCCGAAGGAAATTGTGCTGATGTCTAAAAAGTACAATCTAATGTGAGGCAGATATGTAGCAAGGGGAATTTTAGCTTGAGTAGTTCATCTGGCAAGGTTGAAAGCAACTTGAAAGGTTTTGTATGACAGCTGCCTGACACTGTCCTTTGTAAGCAGTGCTACAAGCAAAGACTGTAGTAATGCAGTCATAATCTTTGTCCTTAAGTAAAGTTGCTACTTTCAGTTCTGTTCTTTGGCCCTTGGAGTCAGTTTGGTGGTTCCCTGGTTGTCAGTGTGTTGTAGCATACTTTCATGCTTCAAATCCTTTGGAGTTCTCTTTTTAGTTAACTGCTGCAATTGATAGATTCTCTTTCGTTCTGAACTATGTTGGTTGCTAAACTGTGTTTCCAGCTGCTTAAGAAAATCTAATTAGGCTGAAAATTCATTAATTGGCTATGAATTTGTCTCTGTCTTTAATGTGAATACCAGTGTGTTTTTCATCAGGATGTTCTCTCATATTTTGGGATATTCTGTAGTATCCTCTCAAATTCCCTGGGGAATATCTGTCCACATTTTCATTAGCAGTGTAGCCGAGATCTTGGCTTGCTCATTAACTCCTGTTCTAGGAGTAAAAATGATTTACATGTCTTCACATGGAATATTTAAAGGAATATTTAATATTTAAAATATTAAAATGTAGTATTTTTCAAAAGTTGTTCCGAAGAACCATAGAATATTTAGGGTTGGAAAGGACCTTAAGATCATCCAGTTCCAACCCCCCTGCCATGGGCAGGGACACCTCAC
>JANHGB010065844.1:6280-27229 GCA_026283785.1 Coracopsis vasa | reverse complement strand
GGGGGGGGCCTGTAGTAAACAACAACCAGGAGATTTTCTTTGTTGGCTTGACCTCTGATTTTTTTTTTTTCACCAGTGATCTCCCAACATGCTCATTGCTGTTTTTCAAACACAGTTCTGTGCAGTCAATGCACTCTTTTTTCTTTTTTGCATTGAGGGCAACCTTGTCCCCTGGCTTCTTCCTTGACTGTCCCTTCTGAACAGTTTATTACCAGTGATTGCAGTGCTCCAGTGATATGATTTTGCGGTATGAATTAGATCACAGCTTGTCAACTGCACAGTGGCTTCCAGATCCTGTTTGTTAATCCAAGCTGTGTATGTCAGTGTAGAAGCATGTAGCTGGACTGTCACTTTTTAAGAGGGACAAGCCCTAATTCTTCTGCAGCATTTCACAAGTGTTTCCCTGTTGGTTCCTAATGCATCAGCACAAAGGCTCTTGCCTCACTTGATCAGGTGAATCTTGTCAACTCCCAGCAAACCTGGTTTCTCACAGGTAGATCCATGATGGCAGAAGCCAAAACCTTGAGTCTGACACCAGCTATACAGCCAAGTGTTCACCTGTTCAGTACAAGGCATGCTACTTTTGTAACTTGCAAAGATGATTTTTCTGCTTTAAGATCTTACTGCCTAAAAGAATTCTTAAATTGCATTTTGGTTTTCTGAATTAAAAATATTGGCTAATGTAGAAGTGCTAATGCAATCTATTATACTGGTTTAGTATAAACCATGCTGTCCACTTAAGTACTTTGAATGTTGTTGGGGGAGTGGTGGCAGGGTTGTGCTGGGTTACTAGCTAACTGAAGGGGTAAAATACACTACAGCTGCCTGTTGTGCTCTGGGACATGCGTGCTAGCTAATGGTTAACTAATGCTCAAACTGATGGGTTTTGAAAGTTTTTTTTCTAAAAGATCCTACATAAATTTTTGGAAATTTTGAAACAAAAGATTCAAAATCAGAATCCATGTGTTACATATACTGTCATCCCCATGCAAGAATGTAGTTGTATAACTAACATTGTTCTTGTTTTAATTTCTGCATTTACCCTAATGAGTCAGTGAGTTTTATGCATATTTCAACAAAGCGTAAAGACTTTTTTTTCCAAATCCTTTTTTTCTCTTTTTTGCATGGAAAGCTTATTGCTGTAGAGAACTTATTTGTCTGTAGTTCAGCTTTTGGGTCTCATGTTTCTCCCATCATATGAACAGATGACAGGATTCAAGTTGTCTAGGCTTTGGCAATGGAAGCAAAGTCAACTGTCTGTGCCTTTTCACATCTTTCCTGAATATTCTGTTTCAGTTGCTCAGCATCCTGGTGGAAAAGATGTTTAAAGAATTCCCATGTTATAGGATGGACTCATAAAATAATCTGTCCCTAACAATACACTTACGAACTCTCAAAGTCTCTGGAGACTGATATAAATATATCTGTTTTAATAAAAGCAAAAATGCAAGTAATTATTTTTTCCCTAAAGAAACTGTATTGACTGATCCTTATAACTGAAGGAGAAAAGGCTCTGGGGGATTTTCCATGAAGTCAGATTCTCTAACCATGGGAAAACAAAGTACACATCCCTTTCATATAATCAGAAAAAATCTATTAGGAGCAGGAGGGAGGATAAGTGGGTGGAATAGTGAACAGATAGTCAGGAGCAGGGCCATACATTTGCCGTGTAAAGTTCTAAGTAAAAGATAAGTATACTGAAATACATTGTTTTTTCTTGTACTTGTGCAAATTCTAATCTTGGATCAGAGGTACTCAGTGTTACAGAATTATGTTATTATCCAATGTAACAAAGTGAAAGAAAAACAGTTCCTTAGTTTGTGGAAATAATTTAGTTGCAGAAATTCTTTGTCATTCTGTCACAATGGCTTTCTGTCATATTAATTGATGTTTATTAGCTGGAACTAGACTTCCAGTGTGAAAACTGTTACAGTGAAGTAGATGCATCTTGAAAAGCAATAAAATACATGTCAGGACATACAATGATAAACTCATCAGTAATGATGTAAATAATCTGTCTGGTTTCAGCCATCATAGTTTGCGAGGTTGATCCACAGTCTTCTAGTCCATTAAGTTCAATAATAATGAAGTAATTTGGTCCCTACCAGATGTCACTGGTAGGCAATTACGATATATCACCTCTGTGACACATATTTGAAATTTTCCTGTTGTTTTCATTTAGCTTTCAGCTGTGTTTCAGATTTGCACAAAACCACATTTTACAATACATGGACAGGTAAATTCCATCTAGTTGTGCTGGAGTTATCTGAGCTTTCTGAAGGGAACAGAGAATAAAATTTAACTAGGTCTCAAATCATAGCTGGTAACAGCATGGCCACGTCAAGTTGAGATGAGTTTGTAATATTTCTCCTTTAAGAGGATTTCTCTTCTTCTTAAGAGAATTTCTCCTTTAAGCTAATTTTAACTACAAAGGATGATAAAAAAAGCCACAAACAAACCACACTGTAATGCTTGAAAAAATACTTTTGTACCTAAAAATTGTCAGAAAATAATGATGAAGTGATTAAATAGCTTGATGAATCAGTGAATGTATGGTTTTGCATGTATTTTAAACCATAATACTGTTGTATTATAGTAAGCATCAGGATTTTGGGCTACTTCATCTGGTTTGTGCTTATTTAGGGAGATCTCAGCAGGTGAAACATTTCTGTAACGTCTGCATTGTTATTCTGTGAGATTTCAGATGTTTTAATCTCATGCACTTATTGCAGAATTCTCTTATAGCGCTACTGAAAAGGGATGAGCTAAAAATACAGTTATCATCAGTTCTTTGAGTTGTGACTGGGTTATATGACAGGAATTTATATAAGCTTTTTCTGAGCTCTCAGTTCAAAATGCTGTGGAACTGCTTAAACCCTCTGGAAGAAAACCCCATAAAGTAGGAGGGTAAAGTAATCTCTGTTAAAAAAGTTATTTCTCATTCAGTTTCCTCTTCAGTGTACATATTTATATCAAGGAAGGAAACTGACTGTGTTCATTTGACTAATACTATACAGAAAACATGTATAAACAAGAAAATAAGACAGATTCCAGCTCAGTTCAGCTTAATCTGAAATTAGAGTGAAACTACATATTACCCTTTATATATGCCAATTATATGAATTACATTAGTCTTTGGTTATTTTGCTCTTTGTTAAAGATTCTTTTCCTGAGCCATTCTCACAGTTTGTAAGAATGTATTAAAAATGTATTTCATTATTTTCCAGTGGAAAATCTATTTCACTCTTGATAACTGGGGACTAAAGCTGTCAAATCTCATGCTATGAGAGGGTTGAATGGTGGTGCGCAGATGAGATGGAAATTTGCTTTAATGCATGTTGAAGCATTGTGGAGAAATGAACAGTCCACTTAGCAATACATTAGTTCTGTGGCTGAAGTTTACAACCTCTGGCAGCTGTGATTTCATTTTCTTAAGAATGCACAAAAGGATCTGTAACGTCTCACAGGAACAGCTCTCTCCCTTGTGAGAGGCCATGCTCACTAATCAATATTCCATTGCCACACTTACATGAAAGAGCGAATTGACCTTTTCTTTGTATCTTGAGATATTCAGTGCTTGATATTTTATCTAGTTTTCAATGAGTGGGAATTGAGAGTGTGGCAAAATTACATGTAGCAAATGTGTAGTGATTTCAGGAAACAAGTAGCACTCCATCTTGTTTATTACACATAAACTGCTGTTGTGTTGAATAGAAACAAGAAATACTTCATGGCATATTTGCCTCCAGCTGTGGTAAGTTTAGATATTTGTGTGTATCCTGTTATTTAAACAATGCGGACAATTTTCATCTATCTTGCCTTGTACTAGTGACAGATTTCCTAAAGGAAAGAGATCGGTGTTTTGTCCAGCTAAGCTAGAGGAATCCTTTCTTACTCAGAGCTCCCTCACAAGAGCTGGTGATGGTCATATAAGCTCTGGGAAAATGTCATTTTACATGATCTCTACCTTTATCCTACCTTTATTTTCTTATTTTGTCCAAAGTTCTAGAATTGTCATTTATTTACTTCAAGTAAATAAAATATTTTTTTAAGAAATTAAGAAAGATGACTGCTGGGGAAGTCATTCACATTTTTCAATAACCTCCTTTTTTCCAATTAGTATTGCATAGCTACATGTGACCTGGATACTCTCTAGAGTTTGAAAGAACTTGACTGGCAGCATCCTATATGAATTTATAGAGAACTTCAAGGCCTTTCAGTATGCTTAATATGGTAGAGACTCTAAGGTAATGTCCTTTCTTCTGAGATGGCAACTGGAAGCTAGTCCTGTTTCTAGTGCAAGTGATACTAATACATTGAATAGAAAATATTTCACTTATTTAACACTCAGAGTAATGGTAAATATAAATCTGAGTACGTTTAGAAGTTTCAAGCAGCAAGTATACATTGTCACTGTAGTTCACATACTGAGGCAGGTCAGGAGCAGGGGTTGGAACTAATCTCAGTCTGTGTTGGCATACATTTCCTTCTTAGGTGGAACCAAAACGTCATTACTGCCATGTAAAACATTGATGCTCTCTTAAGACAGCTTGACATCACATGCTTCCTCAAGTGGCCTCCCAGAGTCCAAGTGTAACATTTGAGTACTCGGCAAAACCTGATTTTCCTAAGGCTTTTTATAATGACTATGAAGAAATTAATACATATGAGAGGAAAAGAAAATGTTAGTCTCACTATTTAGTTTGACCTCTTCTAAGTATTGTTTTGATAGGGTTACAGACTTGAAGACCAGAAAGAGACACTAGATTTTCTAATCTGGTTTGCCAAGTGTTACTAGCCAATTTCTTTGAGCTCAGATCTTGTCTTTGGCTAAGAGGGATCTTCCAAAATACGCTTCAGATCATTAATTGAGAGCATCATCATGAGATGACAAATTTGCTGGAGGGTAAATATTTTGCTTCAATGGTTGGTTAACCTAGGCATTTAAAAAGGCACTTTATTTCAGTTATTCTTTTTCAGGGCAAATGTATGATGCCTAGTCTAGTTGTTGAACTTCCATGTGATTTGATCTCTCTTGTGCAGAGTGCAAGATTTGCAGTTGAAGTCTGAGGAAATGCAACAGTATGTCATCCTAGCAGATCAGAGTTAAGGTTGCCCAGAGAATTTTACCTGGTCATTTTTCCTTTAGACTGTTTCTTCCCAGCTGCTTTAAATTACCAGGGCAAAACAGTTTTATTATTCATGATATACACAGCTTGCACCTTTCTCTCACTGCAGAGAATAACATGCACATTTTACATCTGGCAGTTTTAAAATTAAGATCATTCACACTCTGAAGTGACAAAGGACCTCATTAATTTTTAGCAGGTAACAATTGTTGTATGCAACATGTATGTTATTAACTCTTTGCAAATTTGAGCAATTGCAGTTGAATTGCAAAAGTCCATTTGTAGGCAACAGATGTATTTTCACTGGAAAACATTTGAAGAATTAAAAAAAATTAAATTACTTGGTAACTAATAGTACTACTTAGTTTCTTGACAGATAAACTATGTAGATACAACAATCTTCTGGAGTCCTCTGTTGCTAACCAGCAGATTCAGACTACCGTAACAAAAAAAAATCTGACTATAAGAAAGATTAATGTATTGATGATACTAAGAGAAAAGAAACCTATAGACCAGTAAAATTATCAGAGTTCTTTGAAGGAAAACAGAAAATTATCCAATCTGGTATTTGGGAAACATGCACACAACAGCCAACCTTCCTTTGCAAGATACCTTTTTAAACAATTCTTCATGCTTTTGATAATACTCAGATTTTTATTTCTCTCTAGAATCTTTCAGATGAGTACAACTATTTTGTTGTATGAAATAATCTTCTCATTGAGCTCCATTTTCACATTTCAGTTGCAATTATCTCTCTTAATACAAGTTGACGTGGTCCTCTCATGAAAGTACAGCATTTCATTTGTAGTGCTTAGGGACTCACTGTCCTATCACTTTTGTTTAACCCTATTGAGAAGTTTCTTACAACAGATGTACATTGCACAAACAGATACAACCACAGGGTGGTTTTGTACCTTTGTGTGGGGAAAAAGTACAAGTTGCTTGCTGTAGTTGAGGAATATCACTTAATTTGTGATTTGGCTATTACACAGTTCACTGACTAAGCAAATCATCTGCTGTATGGGAGGAACTTGAAAATTCAGTACGTAAGTACATCAAGGGCTTTTTTTAGAACAACTTGGGAAAGGCCTCAGAAAAGTGTGAAAGGCTTTTTCCCATTGAGAAATAAAGCAAATCCTGCTTTTAAACAAGATTTTTTTTTTTTTTTTTTTTCCCCCAGCAAGTCATTGTCTGGGCCTTCAGGAATTATTACCTTGTCTGTGTATATTGTTATAGGTCCCACACCTCTACCCCACCTGTCTTTCCCCTTTCTTGAAATCTTTCAGGTATGAGTTTTGCATTGAGAGGTGTTCCATCTTAACAAGATGAGTTCCTTTGTAAATGCTGTGGTTATCTAAAGGGAGGGGAGAAAAGAGACTGGAGTATAGTGTGCACCTTCTGCAAATGCTGAAGGGAGAACTTTCTAGGCTCACGCAGCAGGGAGTAAGTGTTAGAATGTATATGTGGAATGACTTGAGGAACTCTGGTTATTTACTACTGGATGATGTAAGAATCCAGTTTCCGCATTTAGAAATCAACCAGGAGTAGCTGTCATCCAGATCTCCACTCAAGTGAAGATGACAGTTGTATTTTCACTGTAGGAAGAGAATCACAAAGATCCTTAATTGTATTTTATACTTCACTGTTCAATTGCATGTTCCTGTAATTCACAGACTTTTCTAGTTTTGGCTGTACACACTGTACTGCCATCTGTCATATTTATGAGAACATGAAGTTTTGAGATGGCTTTGTGGTGTGTTCCTGACCTACACAATATACTGCATTTGGAAAGTACTGTTGTTAAAATTTGCAGAACAACCTTGTTCCTCTGTCAGTTCATGATTTCTTATTCCGTAACTTGATCTCAAAATGTGGGGGACTCTTTGAGTGATTGATCAGGTGTACTTGAAATAACTTGTTTTCCAGGGCCTCTCTATCTTTAAATGAAATGTGATGGTCTGCTCAGTTGTGTGAGAATCTTCAAAAGTCTGCCTGACTGAAACAGAACTTTGAGATTTCAGATAATCTTAAAGTGGCAGTGGGGTAGGAATGGCCCCGTTTATTTGACTAGGGCTAAAGTTCTGCTGCTTCTAAGTGAGGCAAGAAGGAAGCAGTGGTACTAGGTCACTAATTTTGTATCAACTGCAGCTTATTGGAATTAGTGTTATCAGAAATGAAGAACTGAACTTGAAATGTATGGAAGTTAGGTACATTGAGCACACTTAAAAAATGTATGTAGTGGGGCTGTAAATAGGGAACAGTTAACCTCTATTCCCTCTCTTCTCTTGCCCCTAGAAGATAAGTGTTTAACTTTCAAAAGCTTGGCAATCATTTTAGTGTGCAGCAGTAAGTTGCTACGGTCTTACAGTATTTGTACACAGGCACTGTCTTTCTCTTGCTGATATAGCTCCTATTAAAAGTAATAATTTTAAATTTGATCTGACACTTTAAAAATACCTGAATTACTTGTTTCAGTAACAGTTTTGCATATGGCTTACTAAAATAGTATCAGGTGTTCTATAAATCCAACAGCATCCCATTAATAAAACAAAGATCCAACTACATTAATAGCTACCTTAAGAAAATTTTATTAAGATAGACACAATAAAAAAGAACTGAATTAGGTATTGAAGCCTCTCAGAGTGCTTTAAGGAGTAACTGAAATAATTTCTGTACATCTAAGTCTTTCTCTTCCTGTATGTTTTGCTGAATGAAACAGAGTAACTGCAGGTGGTAGTGAAGATGGGATAGGTCCAAGCTGCATAGTGAACTCCAAGTGACAGATTCCAATGCTTGAGTGGGACTCAATTTATTCTGATGTCATGGTTTAGAGGTCAATGATAAAAAATGAATGTATGCTTGGAAACCTCAATGCTTTTTCCAGTACCTATTCTTATAACTATTCAAGTTTACTACGTGGTAAGGTAGTCACCGAAAAGACAAAAGGCACATGTGACTCTCAAGCACGAGACTGATAGAAGCAGCTTAGGGAAATAATGGTGCTGCTTTTTTGGTTTAGTTTTAAGGTATGACTCAAAGTCTAGATGTTCTGCAGCTGATTCAGAAACCTACAGACATTTTCTGGCAGTGCACTGATTTTAAGTGCTGTAATTTCTTCTGATATCCAGTATCTTTTATTTTTTTGTGCTTGAAAATCACCTGTCCACTGTAACTAAAAACTAGCCAACTACTTCTTCCACTCAGAAGCTATATAATGATTTTAAATTAGGGGAAGACATGGATGTTTGCTTTTATTGTACTCTTATAATAATGTGAGAGATTGCATTTGTTGCACAGGCTGTTCTTTCTCTGGTGATCACATATCTGTGACTTGTAGCATCCCTATCACTCGTCTTATTAAACTTCCCTCTTTCAAGTCAAACACATTCAATTTTCTGATAATTTAAAGCATTTTCCTATTACCTTCTTACTACCGTAAACAAGCACTTCTGTAAAACATTTGCATAGCTGGGATATGTTTGACTGCAGCATATGGAGCTACAGTGCTAGAATTAAATGCACTCTAGTAGCAGGTAAATAGCAAGTACATGCTGGGAATGCTCTCCCTGCCCCATGTTTAATTGCTGCGGTACTTGTCAGTGTGCTGTTCTGCAGTTTATACATGCCTTCATTACTGCTTCTGTCACTTTCTTATTCTCCTCTTCTTGCCATAGTAATTCTTACTTCATATATTGTAAGACCTGGCATTGGATCTTGTAAACTTAAAATCGGACAACAGTAATCATGATAAATAGTTTATCCAAAATCTGAACTGACAAGCGTATCAAATCTTTTTTAGCAAGTGTACATAGTATGTTATGTAGATGAGTAGCTTGGTTTTAATAAACTACGTCCGTCATCCTCAGTACAAGTCAGTTTAACTGTATGCATTGTACAGATTGATGTCACTGTCTTCCTTCAAGGCTCATTTTGTAGGTGGAAAAAAGAAGCAGGCAGGATTTATATAAACTTCCTGTTTGAGAAAAATCGCTGAAAGGATTGAAGGATTTTTCTCTGTATTTCAGTAAGAGTAGCCTGAGAGAAATGGAGTAATAGCTAGGCTTCGTACACCAGGGGCTTTTCTGCAACATGTGTGAGGCTGGAGGAAAAGCCTCAAGCAGCTTGCGGAGCCAGCAGTTGGTTGCTGCTGTGTTGTCTTTTCTCCTTCCCAAGAGCAGGAATAGCTTCTGTATTCTGAGACATGAAGGGGAAGAACTGTCTGCTACAAACCTGTTGCTCATATAACGATGAAACATTTGAAGAAATGAGGTCTGAACTTGAACATTTCAGAGGTCAGGCAGAGTCATTCTTACGTACTGAATTCTTACTATCTGTGTGAAAAATACTGCTACATTACTGCACTGACTGATAATTCCATTGGGTTAAGAGATATGCCTATGGGCCAAAGCAAATGTGGCTGCATGACTGTTCTTGTGTGCTCTCTGAAATACAATTTCTTTTGTATTTTGAAATGTAAATGTCTTTTACAGCTGGTATGGAGTATGTTGGGTTTTAATAATCATATTTAAAATAATATTTGGGGGGAAATCAAAGCCTTTTGAAAACTCTAAGTCTTATCATTTAAACAAGTAGCTGAATACAAAATGTCCAGTAAACTTAAATGGCACATGGGGTTATGTGAAAATCAGTGGGAATTTTCACCTTTCTCCAAACAAAGGAGAGGAAGAGGATCAAAATGTTACATTTAATAACTGAATTTGTCATGAGCCTGTTTTTGGTTTTGGTTTACAGATCAACCATGGATTTGGAATATTCCTTACACTGATGCCCCTGATACACATGGAAATATGTGGGTTCCGTCATGAATGTTTCCAGTGTTCTGTGGTGTTTCACTTACTGACACGGAGCCTGCCATGCTACTTGCAAGACTACTTATTTCTGGGATTTAAGCTATGATGTCTGTTGTAATGGCTAATTTGTAGTTGAAAGAAATATTAAAATGTTGATAATGGGAGATTCATGGAGGATCTATAACCATATTAGTATAAATGAACCTGCATTTTTTGATACTTTTTTATGTTTTTTCCTTACTATGGTTCTTATATGCTTTTCAAGATTAAAACAAGTTTAGACTGTTCTCAGAGACTGCATTTTTAGCTGTACTGAACTTAAAATTTACTGTTCTTGAGACTGTTGGCCCCAGTAGCTGGAATAAAAGTTGTCGTAAGTGAAGTTTAAATAAAATAAAGTCAGTCTTGTTTATATATTGTTTGTTCCATCTTCTTCTGTGTACATTTCAAATTGGATTGAAATTTTTCATTGCAATTATCACTGCTGATACAAACTGTAATATTTGATGGTTTGGCTTCTTCCAGTATTTGGCTTTTTGCCAGTTATTTCCTAATCCTCGGGGGGGTTTTGCCCCCTTGGATACAAGTACTGTCCAAAATACTAAATTGAAGTGGATGGGCTTGGGTTCTGAAGAGTACTTTTAAATAGTGCTGTGGGATGTGTGAACAGCTGGTCCTGCAGCCCGGAAGTCTTGTCATGTGGTTCATTCAGAATTCCCTCTGCATCCCAGATAACCGGACTGGGTAGCTGTTCCTGTGCTACCTCATTCATTTTGCAGTGTCATTCCCCAAGATGGTTTGGAGTACACTGGGAGGGTACTGTTTCCTAATGTCTAATGTCTAATCCTGATTCATTCAAAAGTTACCATAGAAAAGGTGTGTGTTTAGGAAACTGTCCTGGCATCTGCCTAGCAAAGAGAAATTTTCTTTTGTTTTCCTACAGTGTCGCAGACCACTCCACAGAGAAGCTATGAAGTACTGCTTCTTTTCCATCTTTCATATCCTTTGTCTTGTTCTGCCCTCTCTAGTTACATTCAAGTTCCCTGGTGCAGTTATCAGGTGGTTTTTCAGGCCAAAAGATTATGGCTTTGACTTATTTTTGGGGAAACCATTGTACAGTCTCTCATTCAAAGAGTAAATAGAGCTAGATAGTGGAATAGACTTGCCTGTAGCAGAGGAATTTTACTCACTTCACAGCAAAGGATCCTAGGTGTTTAGGTTGTTCATTTCTTAGCTTGCGTTGGCAATTTCAAGGCCTGGTAATCATTATTATTGCTTTATCTGGTTTTGAGAACTTTTCAAATAATATGAGCCAAGTACAGGTCAGAGTGCGACTGGGATGTCCATGGAACAGATAGGAAGACTGCTTTCCTCCTTCACCCTCAGTTCTGTGTGCAGAGTCTTTACTGTTCATGCTCCATCTAGAAACTGTTTGATCCTGTCCCTGATAAGCCTAGGAAAACAGGGATCAGGGAAGATAACATGAAAATGGAGTGATGTGCTCTAGAAACTGAAAGAACAATTTAATAGCCATTGTCATACTTTCTTTGCAAAAGAGTGTTAATGTAATTATTTCTGTGAGAGTTAGAGAAGTTCTAAGTAGGAAGGTGTCTTCATATGAGGACAGCTTTAAGAGTTCTAGAAGGTCGGCTAAGAATTAATGGACCTTTATCCTTAATTTGTGAAGACTGTGCTTTATTAATGTTACATATATGAGTATTCCTATTTTTGTCATAGAGTGGTTTAACCAGCTCTGAGGTTTTCCTGGTTAAATTCCAGATGGAATTTTTTTTGGTTTCCAGGCACCTGGCATGATTTAACTTCAGGGCTCAAGGGCTCAGGTTAATGCAGTGTCAGAACATCCTTCCAAAGCCTGTTGGTGGGAACAAATAGACCAGATACTCACTGTGCTAGGAAAATTCTGGAAACCTTTCCAGTGCAGAGCTGTGACCCACAGCAGCTGGGACTGTGGTTTGAGCATGGAAGTCCTTGTGATTCTGAAAATGTTGAATCTCCTGCCAGGACAGCATAATGTTGTGCAGTTTCTTACTGGAGTCATGTAGTAAAGCAATAATCTGATTCTGGTTTGTTCAGGACTGTGATATGGTGATGTATCTGGAGTTTTTTCACCATACTTGAGGTTAAATCCAGCATCACAGAAGGTAAGAAGGCGTAAGAAGTAGCATGTGCTTTTTTCCCTGCTAGGTGTGCAAACATGCAACTGTATCATTCTCGTTTGGCAGCTTTCCTAAATGAGTCCATGTGCTTTTTTTCAGCAATTAGCAGTATGTTAATTCCTTGTGCTTTCTTCTGCGTAGGCTTTCTGTGGTTTTGATATTCCAGCCTGTCTTCCATAAACAAATATGAACACAGTAACAGAAATAACAGCACAAAAAAATGCAAGTAAATTAAAATTAATTTAATTAATTTTAAAGAGAGATGGGATACCAAGAACTGAAAATTGAAATCACTAAATTAATGTAATATATAGGTGTGCACTGTGACATACATTGCCTATTTGGTGTATGTATTTGAAAAAGCTAGTATAGAGATGTAATGTTCATTATACTGCTAGATGCTACCTAATCCCACAGATATTTTTACTGACATCAATAAAATTGCTGACATTTTACAGCTGTGGAATTGGTCACTGTGGCCTAGGATGTCAGAATTTTAGCCGAAAACTGACAGTAGTCACACCATTCCTTCTCTCTTACCTCTGTGTTTATTTTAATCTGAGCAACTGTAACAGGCATTCCGAAGGGCAAAAGAAAGAAACAGCAAAAGTACTGGAGGCTGAAAGGAGCTGTGCAAGTTCAGAGAAGTAAGTTCATGTGCTAATCTACAGTCTTCATGGCCTTGACTTTTTTTTTTTTGTAATACACTGGCTTTTCTGCTTCTCCATTTATCAAAATGTTATCTCTACTCAAACTAATTCCCAGTTACCGCTTTCTAAATGTTGCTGCAGTGCTTTCAAGCTGTGACATTGTTGTATTAAGTAGAGTAAAAAGTTAATCCTTTAGCTGAAAATGTATTCAAATGCTTAGAATGGAGGAATGTGAGGGGGCTCCTGGATTCTTTTACTTTTTCTGACTCTATTCTGACTTTACACATGCTGATTCATGTGTCTCTAACTCCCTTAGCAAGCAGATCACTACCCTACACAGGTCTATTGCCGATAAACACGATTAAACAAAAAACTTCACTTTGGACTGTAGCTGGTTGTTCAACAGTTTGGAAAATTAAGCTACCAACCCAATGGTGATTTTCTTACCTGTTGAAATGCTGGAAGATAAACAGCATGCAAATGCAAAGAGGCATCTAGAAGTGGAAGTTGTTCTTGAGGACAGCTCTTGAGGAGTCTCCTCTGGGACTTTAAAGCCATGTCAATCTCTGCCTCACTTGCACAAATGTAAATTTTAATTTGCAAATATCTTCAAATAAAAATACCCCTATAGGGTATTTAGTATAAATGAAATATTGTCTTCTGTAGGAAGACTGGAATACAATTGTGTTTATCAGCCAAACTTTAGTAACTGATGTGAAAGAGGTGGAAAAATTTTTCACATTTCTCATCCCTGAAAATCTTGACTATACAGGCAGGTTCAGTTGTCTTCACTGCTAAGTGTTGTAAGGAATGAGTACACTAGATAAAGGCAAGAAGCAACATTACAGCTGAACATGGTCCAGCTTGTGCTGTGGCAGCCAAGAAGGCCAACAGCATCCTGACCTGTATCAGCAATAGTGTGGTCAGCAGGGCCAGGGAAGTGATTGTCCCCCTGTACTTGGCACTGGTGAGGCTGCACCTCAAATACTGTGTTCAGTTCTGGGCCACTCACTGCAAGAGAGACATTGAGGTGCTGGAGGGGGTCCAGGGAAGAGCAATGAAGCTGATGAAGGGTCTGGAGAAAAAGTCTTAATGAGGAATGGCTGAGGGAACTGGGGTTGTTTAGTCTGGAGAAGAGAAGGCTCAGGGGGGACCTTACTGCTCTCTACAACTACATGAAAGAAGTTTGTAGTGAGGTGGGGGTGTTGGTCTCTCCTCCCATGTAACAAGTGATAGGACAAGAGGAAACAGCCTCAAGTTGTGCCACAGCTTTAGATTGGAGGTGAGGAAAAAATTCTTCACAGAAAGGGTTGTCAAGCATTTGAACAGGCTGCCCAAGGAAGTGGTGGGGTTACCATCCCTGGAGGTATTTAAGAAGTCTAGAAGTGGTGCTTAGGGACATGGTCTAGTGGTGGACTTGGCAGTGCTAGGTTAACGGTTGGATCTTCAAGGTCTTTTCCAACCTAAACCATTCTACGATTCTCTGATTCTTTATTTCACATTCAGTAGGACTGCTAGAGATGCAATCTGTTTGAAACTCTTAGCAAAGCAACAGGGACTTTGTTGGCGTACTCTCAATGCCCCAAGTGTCCCATGTTCATGAAGTTCCAGGGGTTTTTATTTTTTTCATACAAATTTGTTAACATCCAGTTTGAGTTCCGGAAGGAGTTTGTTCAGCATCAAAGGTAGCAGAAGGCCGGTTGCTTTGCTCCTCTAGCAAGATATTTCATTAAGTATAAAATTTGCTCAAGAGTAAATTGCAGCTCTCCCACAGCTTCTCCAAAGATAAGCAGTTAAGTGTCCCAGCTTATCACTTCCAAAGGAGATGCTTAATTAAAAAGTACTGACACTGTCAATGAGAGTAACTAGATCTCTGTGTGAGTCTCCCACAGTAATTTGCAGATGCATTAACAATAGCCCTGTTCTGACTAGATATTTGTTGGTAATCATTACTATGGTACTCAGTGACTGTAGCTTTCTTAATTACAGGGTTATCATTAAGCATTATCAACAGAACTAGACATTGATTTTTGTTGGGTTTTTTTTAATTATTATTGACAATCGTGCTAAGCCTCACCACCACCAATCTTTTTGTCACTAAATACCTGCACACATAGATAGTAGGGAGCTGTGTGCTTGTGGTGCTAAGGAGTAGGGCAAACAGGAGGTTTCCTGACAATGCCACAAGTGCCTGTGCTGAGGCAATGCATTCGGTGTTTCAGCTTACTAGATGTTAACTTCAGTTTGGGGTTAATTTAAATGTCAGCAACATGTTTAACCATTGGGGTTTTTTAACTGAAACTAAAAGATAAATTGGAGTATTTTCCCTATGCCAGTGAACACACCCATTAGTTTATTTCATCTTGCTTAAATGCTCCAAATGTGTGACTGTATCATTATACCATTTGTGCTCTCCACACACTCAAGTTTTTCCAGCTATCCACCCAATACCAATGGGAATAGTGGTCTTTTTTACAAGTATAGTATCCTTTCAAATTTTAATTTGAAACTTTAATTAAAACAAGGGAAGTAAAGGAACAAAAGGAGCTTAAAACAATAAAAGGTAACACACCTCTGATATTTGTCATCCATCTTCTCATTTTCTGCTTCAGGATTCCAGTCAGTATCAACTCACATTTGCTCTACCCCTTAATAGAGAGCATGATGCTTTCTCAAGAGATTAAATCACTACAGTTCCTTTACAGTGTTTTAGTTTGGTGAAGATCAGATTTGACAAATTAAGGGAACTTGCAATTTTTAATGCCCAAGGACAGTGGTTTAGTTCATTGTCTTTCAACACCATGCCGGATGTTCTTAGTAATGCTTCCTCTATGCCCAAGACCATATTGGTCTTGCCATAACTATTCCTGCCTAACAAAATAATAGGTAAATAATAGTAGGAACTCAATATCATAGAATAATTTTCCATGGATATTTCTCTGGATAATGTGATTGTTCTTCATGTTCCTTTGAGCAACCACATTGATGTCATGGCTGGAAGAAGTGAAAGGCTCCTGATGTCACTGTGCTGACCTGAGCCACTCAAGAACAACAGCTTTGATGGATGGAGACTTCAGTGCAGACTGAGGATGTTCAGTCAGGTCTGCTGCCTGTGCTGGCTGGGAGAGCACCAATTTAGATCCATCTTTCTGACTAGCAAAGCAGGGAAATATAGGGTTTTTTTTCCCCTCTAATAGGAACTATCAATAATTTTAAAGATACACCAGCATTTTTTTTGTGGAAGCATGTGGTTACCTTTAGCAGTTGGAACAGAGTCTGGTTACTTTGACTGGCATCTCCTCTTCCTCTTATTTTGGCTGCTCAGTGTCTTCCAGCACTGCTACTATTTTTAATTGCCATATGTCAGTCTATGCTGGAGGGTAATGAAGACAGAATAAAATCCTGCAACGTGATGTGTTATGTATCACCTACCAGTAACAACAAATAGAAAAAGCAAAGAGGAAGCATGAGTCCCATTCATCCTCAGCTGTAGGTTTACTGTGCAACGTGAGAAAAGGACTTGGTTTTTCTCTGTGCCTGCTGCCCAAGTAGGTATTTGCCACACCGTGCGTGATCCTCTCTCAAATATAGGCACAGACCTGCCCACAGTCCCCTCCCAGGGCTTAGGCCAGTAGAGGTACCTCAAGCTGGGAGACCATCAATGACTCTTGCACAGTTATCTGCCGTTAAGGGAGAAATCTAATTACTAAGACCTCAGTGTTCATTCCCATTACACTGTAACTGCAACATAATTAATAGAATATATATATAAAAGTAGATGTTGTAAGAATACCTTATTAACATGCTTTCTCCAATAAAATACATGTAGGTTGCCTTTCACTGGAAATAAAGTGTATATATACCAGTATGTTTTACAGAGGTCAGTTCTAGTGCACAATTATTTTTATGTAGAATTCAGCACAGTTGTAGTCCCCAGACAGTGCCGAGTTCAGCTTTTTCTTTTTATGGCAACAATGCTTTTTCCAGGAGGTTTGGATGGAGAGCTCTTTGACCCTGAAAATAGCTCATTTTTAAACCACACTGCAGTCCTAAAGCTGCCTCTCTTCCACACAAAATTTCCTTTCGACTGCCTGGTGTTGGATGGACATCTAACAACCTGTGGAGAAGGCCGCCAGTAACCAGACCTGTAGAGAAAGCGGTGCCCTCTTTTGGCAAAAGGCAGTAGTTTTTCTTCTTCGGTAGTACTCCCATAGCCGGAGCACCCCCACAGTGTCTGCGGGAGCCCCGCTACGCCGGGCGCACAGCGATCACATACCCCTGCAGCCCCAGCCAGCAGGAAGGCCGCGGGCGTTGAGGGAGGGAGGGAGCCCCGCTGAGGGGTGGAGGCCGCGGGGCAGCCGCGCTCCCTCGGCCCGCCCTGCCAGGTGCCGCTCCGCCCCGCCCGCAGCACCGGGGAGACCCAGTCACCAAGTCCTGATTTCATTTTTTCAGTGATTTTCTGTATTACAATTTGACATCATTAAAAATTTTGAGTGGAACAAATATTTTTGAAAGTTTTTTTTATTTTATTTTTTTAATTGGCACAGGTGTAATAATAGTTCCATGACTTGATATTGCAGTGAGATCAAAGGATCCAAGCACGTTTCAAAAGGTTGGAATTTCCTGTGGAACAGAAAGCCTATATTTCAACAAAGTTTTCTTGAATGCTGGAGCTGTCTATTTAATGTAAGTACAGCTGAGCAGAGTCCTGTAACCACCAAAGACCACCCACCACCATGCAGTGATAGGAAAGGAAGAAAATGCCTGTTGGCTGACAGGTATCCTCCAAAGGTTAGTATAGTGCATTTTCCCATAATATTCTATTTATGCAGAGGAGTTGGTCTGTGTGATCCTTCCATTTGAAGAGTAGAAAAAGAGTCCTGTCCACCAAGCAGAATGTCCTGTCCACCACTCCAGAATGTCCTGCAAAACATCTTCTTTGCCAACAGATATTACCAGTGCCACCTTAATGGTATGGTCGTGCACACAGGAGTAACTGTAGAGCCTGATTCAGGTAGTGCTCACCACCCAGCACATGGTCCCAGCTTTCCTACCCAAAGAAGCGGCTGTCTGTGCCTGAGGTGTAGATCTGTGGGGTAGAGTCACAGGGGATGATAAAGGAGCTTTTAGGGTGCTATTTGCCTGCCCCCATCCCAGACTGCTGTACTACCACACATATATGCTAGGTGTACCCCCTCGTCTCCATTTCAGACATAAGAGTGTAGAGAACAAGACTTGTGCTCTCCCTCATTCTCTTTCATAAGATGATGTTTGTTAACTTCCTTTAACCTGATTTTCCTGGCATTTGTATGCTGTGAGAGTGGTGAAGTCCTGAAGTAAAGGCTCGATTTAGTTGCTGAAGTGCTTCTGTGTGCTCTCTCAACTGAGCTGAGAGAGAGTTCACCACTTTCAAAAGGTATGGCACTGCTGATTTTAACATTTTGCCTAACTGGAAGTCCGTTAACTAAACGGTATCTAGCTTTAAAAATAAAATAAGTAGTTTTCCATCTTAAAGACATTTTTTTTAGTTTTTTGAATTGTAAAAAACAAGTACATTGTAGAAAAAGCAGTTGAAGAAAAAATATTAAATGAAAATTTATCTTCATAGTCATTTTCTACTCAATTTCCATGGTTGAAGAGCTAAAACTCTAATATTAAAGTTCTAAATTAAGCTGTGTATATGAGTGTACTAATAGTACTTGGTAGCATGTATAATAATCTGTCACATTGCTTTTCTAACTAATCATTAATGAATTAATGAAAGGGTTTCACTGGTTTTGTACTGTGTAACATAATGAGATATACAGTCTTTAAGGCTTTAAAAGATTTAGGACTCTATTAATGAAAAATAATTATTATCCTACAACAGTAATTAAGTATAATTTGCACGGAACTAACATTTTCTAATCCGTAAACATTAGCAATGTCAACAGCTCCTCATGAAGCTGCTAACTGCTCTGAAACGTATTTTTAAATGAAGATAAATGGGCTAATGTGCTGGCAAAGAGGGATGTGGTTCAGTAAACTAGTAACAGCATTTAGGCAGCAGGCCTCTGGGCAGATCTGGAGAGGCACATCAGTGCCTGCAGATGCCTATCTACAGCTTTAGGTGCCTAAATACCCCAGGTCCTTGGATTTAGGTGAAACACAAAAAGAGGATAATGCATATGCTGGAAGTGATTTGCAAGGTGAAAAGCGAAGCTGCCTTTTGCATTCATTGTATGGATCCTGGGGACTTGGCAGAGCCTTTCCTTGTGCCATAAAGAGGTGTCTGATGGCAGTGCTAAGGGCAGGTGCTGGAATGGGATTGATTTACCGGGCCTTAATAAGCTGCTTGTTAAGCAGTTTGCTTTTGCTGAGGTTTTCCCAGAAACACCATTCCTTGTCCCTTCTGCAGGCTGAGAGTACACCCCATGTCATTTATGGTGGCTTGTTTGAGAGGCAGCAAATCGTTAAACTGATTTAAGTCATTGTTGTACTAGTTGACATCAGATTACAGGGAACAAACCCCACAATTTTGTCTCGGTTTTGACACACCCAGGAGTCACCCACTCTGTATCATAGAACCACAGAACCATTTGGGTTGGAAGAGACCTTAAAGATCATCCAGTTCCAACCCCCCCTGCCACAGGCAGGGACACCTTCCATTGGACCAGGTTGCTCAAAGCCTCATCCAGCCTGGCCTTGAACACTACCAGAGATGCGTTGCTGCTTTTCAGTACAGGTATGCCGAACAATATATATTTTGCCTGTATCTCCCAGCCTGAACACACTGGCAGAGTCACAAATAATACCCACGGATCAAGTTTTCATGCCTAGCAGATAGTAGATGGCATAAACTACTAATGCTGGAGTTTTTTTCCACTTTCTGCATCTCCAGGTGATGAAAAAAGAGCAAATTTTACTTCTGCCAGTTACTCTCTCTTACCTAAAATATTAATGGTCTGTTTTGTGGATAGGAAAGTCTAGAAAGAGTGAACTATGCGGTTCTTAAAAGTATTCCCTACCCCTTTTTTGACTTGCAATTTTAAAGACCTAAAATTTATAAACGTTACCATAGACAAGACAAGCTTGAGGTTATAAATCAGTCATGAAAGAGAACATAGCAATGAGTGTCAAGAAGATAGAAGGTGTCTCTAGAGGTGAGGAAATTACAAGTCATGTAAACTGGGTCCTGCTCCAGCTGCACTCCACACTTGCCATGCAACCTTAGGCAAAACTATTCTCTAAGCCTATGGAGACCAATGCACTTTAAACTGCATTACCAGAGGCTGAACACTTGACTTTACACTATGAGGCTGTTTTAGTATTTTGGAGATTTGTGTGCAGTTTTGAAGGCATCTCTGATTTATAACCATGTGACGTACTGCAAAGAGTATTTGCAAAGGTCAAATTAATAACTGACAGGGAGGCTACTGGAACAGAAGACTGAATAGAATTTGTGATTTCTTAATCTTGTGATATGTTAATTTTATGTCTTTTATCTATGTGCATTTTATTAACAGACAACACTATGTTTGCCTCGCAACTTCCTCAGTGAGAAGTGCATGGCGAGGGAAGAAAAGAAGGCTATGGGCGGTTTGGAGGTTGATTTAATTTCTTAGCTGTTATTCAAGGTGTACTAGAGAATAGCTTGTGAATAGATTTACCCTGAATGTTCAAAGTAAGTTTTGCAGGCTCAGAGTGAAGATCTGAAATCGTCTAATAAGGAGAAAGAACAGGAATAAACAATTTAACCTGTTTTAAGATAGACTTAAACAATAGTGGTCTTAAACAATACTGGACTTTTATGATCTACTAGGGGTTGATGAGTCCATCTGTCAGAGGGAAAGAGAATCTTTGGTCACAGGCTTCCCAAGGTGATGAAGAGGGCTTTAAACTAAAGTTGCTGTGGTGGGGAACCTCACTCCATCCCACTCCTACCAGTTTGATGCCAGTGCCAACAAAAGATGCCCAGAGCCTGGAGAAGGGTCGTAGGTTAGAAGAGCACCTGAAGAGCAGCATGAAGGAATTCCTGCCATTCCAGCCAGCTGGAAGGTACTCCAAAGACCATCTGGTCCAACCTTTCTTGGCAAAGCATGGCCTAGACTAGATGTGTCTTGAAAGTGTCCAACTCTGGGGAATCCCCACTTCCATGCAGAGATTATTCCAGCGTTTAGTTGTTCTCATTGTGACAAATTTT
>JANHGB010065841.1:0-27998 GCA_026283785.1 Coracopsis vasa | reverse complement strand
CCAGCCAGTTCTTTATCCACCGAGTGGTCCACCTATCAAATTGATGTCTCTCCAATTTAGAGACAAGGATGTCATGCTGGACAGTGTCGAACGCTTTACACAAGTCCAGGTAGATGACATCAATTTAGGATGAGAGTGTTCCTAGTAAAGCCCCTCATGATCTATGTTTATAAATTGTGTGTGGAGGGAAGGGTCTGATAGTAGCAGAAAAGTCTGCTGGCAGCAGATAGTCTGCAGTTGTAGTTGAATACTAAGTCTGCTTTAGCCTATCAATCATGGACTAGAGATGCCCAGAATACACTTACTTTTATGGACCTGTTCATCCTCAACACATTGTAGATGCTCACTGCTTTAGCAGAGACAGAGGCTGAAGAGGCATACTATTAGTTCGTGGGAATTTTTAACTCCCCATACCGTAGTTAACTGCTGTCATCTATTCCAGTTATTGACTGTTCAATTTCCTTAAGTTTATTACACATCTTCATTTCCTGAATCATCAGAGATCATTTAATTACAGAAAATGATTAACTAAAACATTTAGCAAGTGAGCCACCTCCATCTGTTTTACTACATGCTGAAAATAGAAATCAACAATGGTTAAACTGCATACATTCATACATACAATTCTTTAAAAACATTTTTATTGGCAGAAATTTAATAAGAGAATCAATACCCAGTCCTAATAACAGAGTATAATCCTCTAGGTGTAGATTAAGTCAGAGTTGTAAAGAGTTGTAAAGACCAATTGGTTAATATGCTAAAAAGATTGAAATTATATTGTAGCTAACCAAAACATTTAAGTTTTCTAATGTAATACGAGAGTTAAATTATAACACACTCATCTTCTGTGCAATACTGAGGCATGTTTATTTCAAATAATACTCCAAACAAACATGCTTTTATTGTCATACTTAGTAATATTATGATACTTGATACTGAAGAGATCTTTGCAAGATGGAGATTATTTATTTGGCTGGCTTAAGACCTATAGAAGAACAGTATGCTGAAAGTATATATAACCAAAATGAAGAACATTTTTGGGGTTTGTAAAAGTTTATGTAACTTCTTTTGTAAAATTATTATAAAACTCAGAATTACTTGAGTCTAGAATCTATTTGATGTGGACTCCATAATTTGATAAATTATTTGAAATTAAAGATATGCTGGTAGTCAGCATAGGCAGAACTGCAAAACATGAAAGAAGGAAATTCCTAGCAGCCATTTCTCAGGAGAGGGCTCTATTTAATCTGAGTATCTGTTTTTTTTGTTGTTTTTTCAATACATCTGAGCAAAACAAATAGCCATGAAAATTTACACAATTCATTTCTTGATACAATTATCTACAAAACTTTAAAGTAATCAACAATTATCCTAGCATAGCATGAGGAGTAGAAATAAACAGCCATAAACATCATGGCTGCTTAAGCCAACAACAAATAATTTTCAGTCCTAGGCTTTCTGTCTGTTATTCAAGGCCAACTGGAAACATGGAGACAGAATTCATTCTCCCTTTGAGGTGCAAGCGACCCGTTACTTTGGAGCCGGTGATCCCTGCAAATGTTACATTGTAGAACTTGATTTTAAGGACTTCTGATCATGATTAACAAGCTTTAAAATGTAAGAATAAAGTATTAATATACTCTCTCGTAATAAAGATTTAATATCCACATTTAGAAAGAATCCTTAATTGATGACTTGTGTCCTGGTTCTATATTCCTATGTTATTTCTCAACCATGAAAAAACCCAAAATCTTTTCAAAATAAAAAAATCCTCATGCCCTATCCAGTATGAATTGTTGTATGGTTTATTTATCCTGAAAAAAGTACTGCAACACCATCTTACAAAATGTCAGACTATGTTTGCTCTTGGTTATACAGGCAAAGTATGAAAAGAACACGTTATGGAATCATACAACAAAACTCATCTTCATTAATCACAGTTATGATATAATTAGGAATAGACTGTTTCCACTGCCTAGGTATAGGGGATTTCCCATATATTTTGCAGAGGAAGTATTCTATGTGGAGTATAAAATCTTGCTTCATATTACAGTGTTCAGTAGTTCCGCAGGACTAAGGTCTGTTGGCTTCAAATGTTTCTTCCTCCCTTCCCAAAACATATGCTCTGTACCAGTTCATAAGCCACTATTTTCTGCCCAAAGATATCTGACTCTATGTCTATGAACCTCTGTTGGATTTCTGTGTGTTAAACAGCTTACCTTCCCAGCAGTAGCTCGTGTTTTATTAACACTGTGAAAAAGCTAAAAGTGCTGGCAAGTCTGAGACTTGGAATAAAGCTCTCTGTTGAGCACTAACCACGAACATCTTGTAATATTATATCTTCCTACTTTTTTGATTTCAGGATAGGGTAACTAACTACTATGCCACCATTAACGTGTTTAGATCTTAAAACTGAGAGGCAGCCCCTGCACAAGTCATTCATACAGCACTTAGAGTATAGGAAGCCATTTATTAATACAACAATATAAGCCACAGCTATGAGATAAAAAGGTTTGACAGGGTTAGGAACAATTCACATTGAGATGGAACATATAGAGGCTGCTAACTAGGCAGCGTGAGCTTAGGCAATTGAGTAGTGGTTGCTAGATTTTTTAAAACTGTATTTCTCTGCATTTTTAGAAAAGTACAAAATTAAACAAAGAACGTAAGTACTGAACAAGTTAGACTGAAGACTTACATATTCTGTTTGTGTAAGAGCTGGGTTAACTTCTGTTCATACTATTTTTTCTACACCTTGTAGCAAAAATGTTCACAAGTTAGTGTAAGACCATAATGTAAAGTTTATGCAATTAAAGACTATAAAATAGTTTATAGACCATTCATCATTGGATATGGATCATAAACTGTGAGTTCCGGAAAATAGTTGTAGTTCACTGTTGCCTGAAGCCTAACTAATGAAATCTTTCTTAGTCACAGAATTAACTGACTACCTAGCTGAAAAGCACTGAATATTCACTAGACATATTAAACTTGAAAAGGTAGAATAAAATCTTGCCTACTCACAGGGACTTTTTTGTTGGGTTCATTTTGACCTAAATTAGACAGCTCTCGCTCATTTAGTACATACAAAGGAAGTCGAACTTTAAAATTCCAAACTGTCAGCTCCCATCATCTCATATGACAGCTGACTGTTTGAGTGTAATATACACAGGCCATACTAAGCGAAAAGCTGTTAATGAATACAATTGGGTTCTTTAAACCAAGTGAAAAAAGCACAGTAGCCAGTGCTTTGTGGATACGTGTTGTAGTGCAAAATGGATTCTCCACTTTTCTTGTTTAGTCTTGCCTGTGTAATAAAGCACTGGTATGAAGAAATCTATGAATTTTGTTAAAGAGATAATTAATCTTTCGTGTTTTCTGACTTTAACATGCTATCTGATATTGCCTCAAAAAATAAATACATGAGAGATGTATTATTTTTTAAGCACTAAAATATTATTCCTAAAGTTCCATATGTAAATAGTGTAGTCTTTGGATTTGTTTTTTTCAAGGGCTATCTTCATCTTTCATTGAAATCAGCTGGGGAAATATTTGACATGCTAGAAGTCAGTCACACAGTAGTTGTAAAACCTGACTTATCCAAATTAATTTCCTGTATTTGTTTTCTCCCCTTGTATTTTTGTGGTAGAATTCTAGGAACTTTATTTTGGTTTTCCTTTACTAAAACATATTGGTGTTTGTAAAGCGGAAGAAATACTGTGTTACTTTAAGATGGCTTTTGTAGTTAGAAGATAGAGCTCTTGAAACTTTAGATTTACTATAAGTCTAGTGTACTTATCTACTGCCTTTATTCCTTCTTTTGTGAAGTGGGGATACCTTACCATGTTTTGTAATCCTTAACTCATTAGGGCTTGTAAAGCACTTTGAAATTCTTGGATAAAAAAATGTTTGTAGCAGTGCAAATTATTATTTGATTAACTATTATGAAATTATGGTCTCAATTTCATCCAAAATTGTTTCAAGATTAGGGAAAGAAGGGATGTTTAAAATCATGAGAAGCTGGTGCTAATTACAGACAGGTGACATATTTTAAAATACTGAAATGCTGTCGGAATCAGAATCTCTCAACTGACATGCAAAACCAGCACAACACCATCTCATTTTCTTTAAACATGCTGTATGATCTCAGGCAGAATTAGGGTTGTTTCAGATTCAAGAACAGCAAAATTTTAAAGTTTTCTTAATAAATTTCAGGATTGCCAGCTGTTGACTTCAAGTTTAACTCTCTTATACTTCAAAGTCTCATTAACCATCATTATCTCAAACACTTTCAGGAAAATTTGAATTTGAACTGATGGATAGGCTTTGTCTATTAATTTCATGTAGCACAAAAATTGTAAGAATAGGTTTAAATCTGTGTGTTGAGCCGGAAATCTCTAAGCCTCTGAAAATTCAAAGTGGTTCAGTAGGCCCAGCTTCCGCTAATTACTGTTAGCTGGGTGACAGTTGGCTTATTATTCTGGAAATTATAACAATAAAATCTGGTTAAAGGGAAAGAGTCCTCTCTTTTTGTTGTTCTGCAAAAACCTGCAGGACTTGGAAGCAACCTGGAAACTGCCTATTACATTTATTTTGAAATCTCTGATTCCAGTTGCTTGGATTGAACTAGTCATCACTGTTAGTAATGTGGAAAAACTCAATTTATGTTAAACTCTAAAATTACATGGTGGAAGAAACCAATTCAGCTATGCACCTTGAAGTTTACATGTTTGGGGTTTTTATGTTAGTGGCTCTCTGTATAATATATTACTCAAAAACTTTTCAATAAAAGCACTTGAAATAGCATCTACTATCATTTTTTCTAAAATGTTTGTTAACATGGTGAGTAGAAAGTTTAATGTTCAACTTTTATTTTCATACTTTTTAAAAAATGGTGATTTATAATCACTAAGAACATTTCAAAAAACTAAATGCTTTTTGAAGGTCTAAACCAGAGCTTGTAGTCTGGATGTGCATAGCTATCTCTTAGATTTAAGCTTATCTTTTTCTTTCATTTGGCTTGCATAGATATATTTAAGGATCAAAACCATATGCTTTTCCAGGTGTGCTTTTGAGCAGGCATCACTGATGGGGCTTTATGTAAAGAGACAAAAATTCTGTGCATGAGCTGTCACAAACTCTTTGGCTGAACAAAGTCACTATTACTAAAGCACTGCGATATTCTTAAATGGAAATGCAATGAGAAACACCTGTGTGAAAACCAGATTAGTAGAATTGAAAATCATCACGGATTCTGAGTCAGAAGTAAGTAAATAAGGTGGTTCAGGGAAGGTCAAATAGTATCCATGTTCTCAAGTGGTGATGAAAACTTCAATTGAAAAGAAATGGTATAGAAACAGGTGTGATTGTTGTAAGGCACTAGTATGGAGAACTTCCCTTTAAGCATGTTTGAAATTCTGCAATAAAGAACAGTGTACTGGAAAAGCATAATATTATGGTTACTTCTGTTATTTTATGAGCCTGGAGAGGTTGCAGAGTGCTTGTATAAACAGAAAGGAAACACTTTCCAACTTTGCCTTTGACATCTAAATTCCATACAGCCCTCAATGTATTATGTGCAACTACCTGAAAGGAGGATGGAGTAAGGAGGTGGCTGATCTCTTCTCCCAAATAACAAATGATAAGACAAGAGGTAATGGCCTCGGGCTGCACCAGGGTTGCTTTAGACTGGATATTAGGAAAAGTTTCTTCACTGAAAGGGTGTTCAGGCATTGGAACAGGCTGCCCAGGGAAGTGGTAGAATCACCATCCAGGGAAGTGTAGATGAAGCTCTTAATGACATGCTTTAGTGTTGGACTTGGAAGTCCTGGGATAAAGGTTGGACTTGATGATCTTAAAGGTCTTTTCTAATTTAGTTGATTCTATGATTCCATATGATTCTATGATTCTATAGTATAGAGCTATATTGTCTGAACAGGTGTGCTTGATGGCATTATGCCTTTCATTCACTACTCTGTTTGTGAGCCCAGGTAGACAGCTGACACAAAACAAACAATGCAGTTTGGACATATATTGCATTGTATGACTGGCAAGTGAATTTGTCACGTAGTGTAATGTATCCCTTCACTCCTCTGCTTTCATGCTTCCACAAGTATAACACTTCCTTTGTGTGACGGATTAATGCCAATGGGCTTTATGGAAAGCTGGTCAGAAGAGCTATTTAAATGAAGAGGATGAATGATTGCCACATGAAAACAGAAGCCTAAGAGTGTTTCCAGCAAAAATTAATTTTGTTTTTGTTCAAGGGACGTTTCTGTGGTTTTTTCTGTATAATTTGTCCATGGCCGATGTAGCAGGAAAAAGAAAATATTAAAAAAGGAAAGATCACTGGAAAAAAACCCCAAACTGATGTCCTTGATTAAGCCAGGCAAAGATTGTCTATTGACTTTAAAGTTTAAATAGAGGCATATGGTAAAGATTGGTTCACTACTGGGACTGACAACTCAGCTCTGTTCTGTTAACTTCAGCAGCAGCAAGAAGATGGAGAGGAAATAACAAATGCAGACATGCAGTAAACAAGCCCAGGGAATTACAGGGGAGTAAGCTGTAAGAGTATGCTAAATTACATCTATACATTAACCTTTGTTTCCTTGCTGCAAAGAATGACATCTAATTATAAAGAAACATGGGAAAACTTCAGACAGACACTACTCCTACAGTCCTAAAAGCTCGAATCCTTGCTTATATCAATTGAAATTTTAACTTAAATACCAATATACTACAATTAAATAGTAATTGTGTGAAATTTACATACAAAGAACGCTAGTACAAAATTAATTACATACGGAATTCATGGAGTTGACAGGAAAACTACCTGTGTTTGTGCCAAAGTCACCTATTGCTATCAGACTGAATCAGATTGAAAGCTTTATATGAAATATACACATGCAGTAACATTTACGGTGTTGTTTATCACTGTATATTTTTTTTTGCATACAGGATTTTCTGTCTTTTTTCTTGAAAAGAAATCTGTGTATCTCTAAGTAGACTGTGTTCCACTCTCATTGTTCAATAACTCTTCTTCCACAATAGAAATATTTCAGGTTGACTTTTTTTCCTGGTGTGATAGGCACATACATTCTAATACATAATATAGAAGAAATACATGTTTCCTCCAGACCTTTTCAAGATCAGAATTTTCACCCACAAATACTACGCTGTTTTCCCTGATATATCATGACAATCTCAACACAGCCCACACTGAAAGCGAACGGTATAGTTGGGTCACCGCTCATGGTTGTGACTGGAGTTGATCAAGCCTTACACCATCTATCTTCACTGTTGTAAATTTCCTGTCTCAGTAAGGGAACCAGTGAAATGAGAACCAACTAAATCTCTCTAATTAAAAGAAGATATTTCTTGATCTCCCAAATTTTTCCATTAATGTCCTATTCATGTCCTCTCACTCACCTTCCCATGCATTTCCTGGTTTCATATGACAATGGAAGAGGAAGTAATTTTAAACAGGTTCCAGGCAGCCTGTTCTCTTTTCCTTTGAATTAATGCAAATCAGGAGCTATATTACTTGCATCAACATACACACCCCACTGTCACAAGCTATTATGAGAACATAGAGAATAAGAACCTTTAGTTTTAGGAACTGCTCATACACTTGTACCTTCAGGAATTCTCATGCCCTGTTGTATACTAGTAGCCATTGCTCTGAATCCAGACATAGGATGCAAAACTGTTCTGTGGAAGTTGCAAGTAAGATCTAAAGCTTAGGATCTAATCCTGTTCTAAATGGTCTCAGTAAAATCTCAATTGTAGGAACAGTAAAGAAGACATTGGAGGTTATAGTCTTTATATTTAAAAGAGATGAAAGGTAGTTTGTAATTGCCCTATAGAACTAATCTACTCAAAATATGTCTAGCACCAAAAGTTTGTTAAGAGTTCAGTTCAGAGACAGGAACTCAGAGGAATGCTCAAGACATTCACAATTTGCCCAACTAAAGTTTCAGAAGAGGGTACCAAAAAACTGGAAAAGAGATTATTACTTCTTGGCATAGAAAAAAACAAACTAACAATAGAAGGAGAATCCATTGAGGACTGCTTAGTCCATAATTTTCTATTACAGAAATTCTTATTCTTTCCTTTCAGGGCTGTGGAACTGGCCATTTTATCTTACACAATACTGCTAAATGACAACTGAAATGATAAATATAGCAGTTCTTCCACAAGTGAACTAGAAGTGTATCACAAAGAAACACTGCAGTGTTAAGCATTTACCAAAGACTTTATTTGACTGTAATATGTTGTTTCAGCAGCTCTGAAGAAAATTGTTTCTGGCATGAAGAGTTGGGTGTCACATCAGAAACAAATATTTGACATTATCTTGTTTCCATCATGCCTTGTCAGCATAGTTTTATAAACATCCATGAAGTTTTGCACACAGAAAGGATAAAAAGGAACACTAATGATAGAGTATTCACTGAATGGATGTCACATGCTGGAATTTGTACTACAGTAGAATTTTGAAACTCTTGCCAATAGGAAGTTATGTTATAAATTTAAATTTGGGCTTACTATTGTTAATTATAAAATTATGCTGTGTCAATATACATAGCAGCACAATAATAAAACAGCTTTAATAATGAAACTTGTATCTTTTTATGCAAGCAGGTAATAATTTAAATTACATTTATAACACAATTTTAAATTTATTTCATTATTTAATGCTGCATATTTTGTTAGAATTCTGTTGCTGATATTATAAATGCATTTTTGCAGTGCAGAAAGCTTGTGCTCTTATATTATCCTGGAAGCAAATTAATTATTGTCTCGCATTTCATAGAAATGCCAGCATAAAATTATGAAGAAGATAGAAAAAGTGTACAATCTGTTACCATTTTTCATATGAACATATCTCATATCCCAGCAGCATAAACAAGATGAAACCACTTCAAATATTCTGTTTCACATCTACCATCAGAACAAAATAATCTAGATTGCCCCAAAAGATAAAAAACAAAGTTCTTAATTATAATTCCTCTTCATTTCCAGCTTATATTTAAACACATTTCATATTACTTAATTGTAAATCAAAGGAATTTCAGGTCATAAAGCTAAGATCTGGAATTTTTGTACATTGTGGAACCCAGACAAAAACTGTAGACTGTTTGGCTTTGATGTTTTTTGGTTGGCCCATTTTATCAAACACTCAGCCAAAAAGTTCCCTACGTCCCTGTACTACTGCTGGTGACTAATATTTCTAGATGTGTAACATAGCCTTATGATCAACAGTCCTGAGGGATATCGCAGTATTTATAGCCACACAGGTGGGTCTGGCTTTGAATGTTACTTTCTGTTCGCTTTGGATATGACTATCATGTCATTTTTTTAGGGTCATCTTCTTGAAGAAATATATTAACTTCTTTTACTATATCCCAAATTATTTGGGAAGTTACTGTAGTATAGCATATTTGCCAAGATACTGTTTTATATTCCTTCTAATTTTTCTTAATTTTTCCAGTTAATGAGCTAAGAGAATCAATACTGATTTCAACTGAGAGCATTTTCATCTTATATTTTAAGCAATTTTAAAATTAGCTATTTCAAGCCTTACTGAAGTTTGATCTTATATTTAATAGATTTATTAAAAATGAATTTTACTTATTCACTTTAATTTAAAAAAGTAATATTTTCTAAAATTCTCATTGTTTTAAATCTGAATTAATACTTGAACATGGAAAATATCTAGTAAAAGAAATAAGAGGCATGATGGATTTCTGCAGTATATCAGGACATACATATACTAGGGATAATACATAGCCAAGAAAGAAAGAATATGTGGCCAGGGAATGATGAGACATCTTACACTTTTTGTACCAATGCAACCATTTTTAATAGCAAAACAGACTGATGAAAAAGCTTGTACTTCTATAGGAATTTAATGAAGTTGTACTCATTATGTTACCGTATTTTCTGAAAACTCTGCTTTGAAAATGATGAAACATGTATTTACTTCTGAATACATTCAACTTAAAAGACCCTTGATATTTCTTTTGCAGTTATTTCAATGTCCATTTATTTATGCTAGCTTCACCATAACTCTTTAATGTTTTTCTAATCATGGCATATATTTTTATATAAATGGATATAAAATTACCTCCTGAAGACAGTTTAAACCTCTTTTTTGCCAAAATAAGCAAATTTCCCATTACTCTGTGTCAGAACACATGTATTTCTCATTACAAAATGTTGACCAATCTGAGGAAAAGAAAACATGTATTGTAAAATGAAAGCGACTGAGCAACAACATAAATTGTGCCCCTTCTATTTTCCCAACTGTTATTGCAAATAACAAAGATTCAGGAATGGATTTACAGAAGTTACTGTGAAGACTAGTAGTATTTTGTGTTTCCAAGTCTTTTTACTTTTATCAGTGGAGGTAATTATGTGGGGTTTTTAGTATGTGGTTGACTAAATTTGGTTGAAGCTTGGATCGGTATTGATGAAATAACTTTTGCAATATTTGAAATATTCTGTGATGACTTTATGTTTGGAGCAGGCATCAAAAGAATTTTCAAATGGATGAATCACTTCATTTAGCCCAATACATGCTATATTTTTGGTTAATTTAGAAACTAAGGAAAAAAAAAAAGAAAAGTCCCTAGCTAAAAAAAAAATGCTTTAAATGCAATAAAAATATCACCAAACAAGTTGTAAGGAGCACCTGCAATCTGAAGCATTTATTTTTTTTAAAGTTTGCAAGCATTCTTCTCATCTATTTAATCGCCTATCTTTTCCACCACCTTATCTTCATTATGTATCAACATCTCTTTCATCTTTTTGCAAAAAAACCATATTTGGTGATGTAGAAATAATCGACAGTTTAGGCTGTGTTTTTATATGTGGAGGGGAAATGTTGAAGGATCAGGAGTAAGTGTAACAGGTGACTCAAATGAAGCTCTGGTTGTTGAGGCATGCTGATGGAACAGACCCCAAGGCATTTAGCATCTTTATTATCTTAATAGTTATTGTCAATATATATGGATCTGCAGGAAGAAGTAAATGTGCCTGCAGTGCTGCTCCAAATTATAATCTTAGTAGCTGAAGTTGTTAATAAATAATACTAAGATGGCAAGTATGGAGATTAATAGTAAGATCATAGAATGGTTTGGGTTGTAAGGGACAGTTAAGGTCATTTAGTTTACCTCCTCCTGCAATGAACAGCAACATCTTCAGATAGATCAGGTTGCTCAGAGCTCTGTCCAGCCTCACTTTGAATGTTTCCAGGGATGGGGCATCTACCACCTCTCAGGGCAGCATGTTCCAGTGTTTCACTACCTGTATTGTAGAAAATTCTTCCTTATATCTAGTTGGAATCTACCCTCCTTTAGTTTAAAACCATTATTTTGACTTATATGAAGAATATTTTCTCAGTGGTTAAAGAATTTTTTTTTTTCCATGTTAATGTGTACTGGCTTTATTTACAGCTGTACAGCAACAGTTTTAATACTGTTGCTTCAACAGTGACTCCAATGACAGATTGACAATTTTATGTCACTCCCTTAATCTTGGCTGAACTTAAGTTTCTGTCAAGCTCATGATCCAATTGCTCTTCGCTTACTTTAAGGTCCACTGATAAAAAAGTATAGGTCTCATGTCTTGGTAATTCTAAAACTTCTCAGGAACTGAGATTATTCAATAGCCTCATAACACCTTTCTGATTACAAAAAGATTTAGAATCCATTACAAAGCATGCCTGCTGTAATATTTTTTTAATTTTTAGTGGAAAAATGTTTACAAAATTACTAGTATAAAATATATTTATATGGATTATAATATAGATTTATAAATCCTATTTCTGTTTGGGTTTTTTGTTTGGCTGGTTGGCCGTGGTTTTTTTTTTTAATGTAGCCCATCTGTCTTTTTTTTGTCTTATGTTTTGTTTCAGGTATCTGAGCAGTTTCCCTCTTTCCCATTAATCTCGGAGTGCAGTTCCCGCTTTATACTTACAAACATGCATATGTTCAAAATTTTCAAGACTCTTTCTGCTTATGTGTTTGTGAGGAAGATTCCAGATTAAGTCAACAGAAATTCTTCTTTTGTCCCATTTTCTGAAGATACAAGTTCTAAGTTTTCTATCCATCCAATCAAAATTTCATCTCTCATATCAACTACAACAGCAACTAAATAACAGTTTCAATTCCATTTATTGTATGGGTATATGTTCCTGATTTGATACTTTCACTTAAACAGAATGTTAAATGAACCCTCTCATTAGCTATAAGGTGTTGTGCTATACCACAGGCATCAGACAGTATAGTGTGCATATCCACAAATATGTATGCATGGGCATGCCAAGGAAAAAGTATTTGTATTACTCCTTCTGATCACATCTTTCCCTGCACCTTGTCTCTGAAGCTGTTGATGGAATAAAGGGAATCTTGTAGAAAACTGGTATTTTGATACAGTTACTAAAGGAGGTCTTTTATTTCACTTTTTTACTATTGTCAAGTGGCAGAGGGTTACAGCAATTACATAAATTAATACTTTTTTTAGAACTTCTTTGTATGTAGTTCCCATTACAACCAAATTAAAAATAGTTTGCTATATCTGAATATTTTCTGTTTTCAGTAAAACCAAATGGTATAATAGGCAGGATGTAAGAAATTAAAGCATTTTGTTTCTACTGGTTCTAATTTTAATAAGAAAGAACCTTTCAATGTATTAACACATAACTGTAATTGAGCATGAAAGTTGAAGTTTCCATCTTAAGTTTGCCTTGCTAGGAATTAGTCTTGCTTTAGAAAGTAGAATTTTAATTTGAGAACAAACATTATAAGCATTTGAAGGAATTAGAAATAAAATCAGATTAAAATCTACTACTCGTTCCCTTGCCTCCCATCTGGGTAGCCATCAGTCCCTTTTCACTCTAGAAATCCAACTGAAGTATCAGGAAGCTCCTCTTGTGAGAAAGAATACCATGCAACATTTTAAATATAGACCATCTGAATTTGTGTGAAAGAAGATAATCATATACATATTTCCAAGCAATTGTAAACTGTTAAGTATAAAAAAATGTGATTTTGTGTCTTCATGCTGCTTAACAACTGGACATTTATTTTGCTTTATGCCACTGTTAAATGAAATGCTTTTGATTCTTTTCAGCACACATAATTTTAAGTCCAAAGAGCACAACTCAGCAATGTTTTTTTTCACTGTTTATTCTCTTTAAAAAAAAAAAAAAAAAAGAAGAAAACTCATCTGAGAAAGAGAACAAAACAGAAAATCCAGAAACAACTCACTTAAGTACTGCTGAGACGGAAAACCATATGGTCCAGTGCTTAGGGACAAATTCAAAGGAAGAGGATCTCTATTTTGAACTTCTAATCTGGATAGTCTTTATTATGTGATTTTCTGGGGGAGTCCCTCAACCTTTTTCAGCTTCAGTCAACTCTGCTGGCATAATGGGTAAAACAGCAGGGCATCGCTACAAACCATGTTACCACATTAGTTTCTCTGGGTAAATAAATACCATGAACACTTTAAAATGTTCATGCTTTTCTTAGAAAAACATTAACTCAGAACAACACTGCAGCTTCATCAGCTTTAGAAACAGAAATCAAATAGGGTAGAGCTGTTACAGCAAGAAAATCTGAAGAACGAGATACAAACAATAACACCAATCTTGAGAGCTCTCTTAGATTTGTAAAGGAATGGACAGAAACCAAGATCATGTCAGTCAAACAGTGGATGAATAACCAATTTAATGAGTTAACAATAAAAGAATAAAATGGAAGCCATCCTTTGGAACAAGGAGCCACATCTGCTTTCAGTCATGTCAGTATGAATCCAGACTAATTTCAGTAATTAATCTGAATGAACTAGGTTGACATTGCATTGGTGTATTGGTGTTGTGGGGCAAATGTTTCTATAATATGACACTTTCAGACCCAGAGAAAGAAAAAATAAGCTACACAAAGGAAAGGCGTACTTTTCTTATCTGATATGTTTAAGTCCTTAAATAACGAGAGCTTTGTTTTGTTTGATATAGACCGAACTATCAATCATTTTATGAACAATAGTTTGATTTCTTGTAGTACATTAGATGCCTTTTTAAGAGGCAATATGTCACAGAAATTAATAAAAGATTAAAATTTGATATGAAACAAGTGTTCTAAGTATGGACTCAAATTAGACCCATTGACAAACAACTGGGCCTTCAGTTCCCTCTCATAGCTTTCTAGGATGTCCACGAAAGATCCCAAAACATATTCTCACATATTCATTAGGAAAGAATTCATTCAGCATGTCTCAGCTTACTGTAAAAAGGTCTGTAATGTTTTCTTGAAAATCTCAGGACTATATTCAAGAAAGTAATTCTACCATTATACTAATGTGCTACCTGTTTGTTCTTTCATAGTGTGGTGGAAAGCATGTGAACTTTGTTTTCACCAAGTTTATAAATTTCTCTGGTTGTAGACTTGATTTTGTGTGTCTCTGTGTGTATGCATTACATAAAAATATTTTTAAAATAGTTTTATGGAGTTTATTTATAGCCTGAATAGATCACCAGTGACATGTTCATCAGCACTGGAGAGCCACTGCACTGAAGCTTATTGTTTCCTCAGGGAATGGAACTTGGTTTTCTTTAGTAATAGCATCTTTCTGGTTTTATCAAATATCTCTCAAATCCAGATCTGTCTACTGCACCTTATATAAGATATGTTAACCTATCATTATCATCCATCATCACTACTCAGTTAGCCGACATGTACGGCAATTCTAAAGATTTAAAGTGTTAACTACTCTTAACACACACACACACACACACACACAAAAAAAAAAAAAAAAAGGCAAAAAAAAGCAAAAGCAGTGGGAAATTCCATAAGAAAGGTATGAAAGGGTTAAATCTCAGAACTGAGTGCAATTCAATGCACCCAGAAAGTAACAAATGACAGACTAGATTGCATAGGTAAGCTTCAATTAAGTCCTGTTACATATCTTTAATTATAAGTTATTCCACCAAATCTCTCCTCTTCAATGACTAGAATGGATCTGTTGTGTGAAATAAGTAAGGCTATGTGGATTGTTTGTAGGACCTTTGATTTACCTGTTCATAAGTAGAAAAGCATATAATTACTGAGTCAGGATAGCTCATAAGTAAAAAGGTAGCTTCTGCTGTCAAGGCAATTTGATGCTGCCTTAGAGATTTAGAGTTTTATCCTGACTTTAATACATACAAGCAAAGGGCTGCTTAACACATAATTTAAAACAGACCTTTAGAAGTGTTGGCTTGTGGGTTTGGGGATTTTTTTACTAATGGTTGTGCCGAATTTTGGATGTTTATTTTGAAACCTTTGAAATGGACTGTCAGAGATTCAGTGTATGGAGGCTTTGAACATATCAAGATCTTTCACATGCTGAATAGGTTGAAAATATCAGGTCCTAAAAACAAAGTTTATTGCATATTTTTATGTTGCTCTTTGTGTTGCGCATTTCTGTTAGTAAAATTGTGTTATTACTTATCCTTTTCTATTATGAAAAATTGAAAATTATTAGAGATCGTAGTAATAAGCTAATAGTAAAAGAGGTAATTTTATCCTTAGAGTCGAATTTGAAGTGTGTTGTATACAAGACCTCTGTGACACATGGAATGATAAGAACAGCAGAAAATAAGGATTTTTTTTATTATTAAATAAGAGTTATGCATTCTCTGCAGTAGGCCTTTAAAAAATGTGTAAGAGACTACCACAGTGTATATGCATATGCAATTTATGTGTACCAAGTCAAAGATGAAATCAGTGCTTGCTTCTATAATTTTACTAGCCTTTTTAACATTGGTGTTTTCAGGGTAATCTCAGTTTGACATAGATCACTATGACATATGATATTATCATCTTGTCAATTAGCTGTTTAAACCATCCTGTATGGTTTAAGATGAAGCAGCTTGAATGTTTGGGTCACGAGGGGGAGTATAAGTAGAATCCCAGGTCACAGACAGAAAAAGCGGTATTTAAGGGAAGCAACACTGTGAAGATGTACTGAAAGCAGAAGCTAATGTAACTATTTTTCTTTTCTTTTATGGAAAAAAGAACCCTGTTGGTTTGTCCCAGTTTCACATTTTTATGGCTTGAACCACTTCTGTTTATGAAAGAGAATAGAAATACCTTTGAATCAAGTTCAAACAAGGCAGCTGACTAGCAGCCCCTTCTGTTAGTTGACATGGGTTGTCTATGAAATACTGATTTTTTTGGTAAGATTGCATTTTTGTTAATTTCACATTTTATGAGGAACGTTCACTAGGGAAAGACATAGGAAAGTCTGCTCCTGGGTAAGATAAAGGTTGTGGAAAAATTAATCACCTGGATCTGCTACATGGTTATCTAGAGACTACAGTTTTGACCCATATATATGTTACTATTTTTAAGGCTCCAAACAGCAGATGGTATTGGTTGACAGTCAGCAAAGACAAGTGAAAGTGCTTATAATGTTGCAAGGTTATGGAGGTGAATTAAAAAACAAAGGATTTAGAAGTGATAAAAAGTACAGAAAATAGTTGGGATGGTAATAAAGCTGCTTCCTTCCAGGGGCAATATCTTTTTTTACAGCGTCTGATTGCAAATTAAGGTGAAAAAAATTAACCCCAGGCATAAAAGAATATTCAGTCCTTACCTCCCTGGTTTCCAGAGCAAAACCCCTTAGTCTTTGATTTTATATTTGATTTTTTTTTCCCTGATGCTTGCCATACAAAGAGATATAGCTCAATAAAAGGAAAGATCCAGAGCACAGTTCATATTATTGGCCTGAAGGAATTCTTAGGTTAATGGATCTGATGGTTTTCTCTTCATTGATTCTTAAGATGATTATATTTTATTTATAGGTGAGAAAATAATAGTTAATCTTAAATTTATTGAAAACTTGTGAGACTGCAGGAACTGATAATGATAACAATACATTTAGGGAGGCCAAACTATTCCTGTCTTTAATCCCGTAACTGCTAATGTGAGGCAAACCTATTGACTTGAAACTAACTGTATTTTTATTTACACCTGTGTTCAGAATAAAAGAGTTATATTTTTCTTGCTCTTATGAAAGATTTCATTACATGAAGCATTGCTACACCTCAGGTGTTTCTTTTGTGAAAACTGTATGTGAAAAGCCCAAGAGCTGAAAGCTCATGGATAAGAGCATGTTGTCCTCTGGAGGCTGTGAGATCTGATCTCTAAGTCAGCCAAGTCATTTGTCAGATAAAAAGCCTACTGGTCAGCTGTAATTGTGTCCACAGGTTTGAATCTTAAACCATAACATGGGTTACAAATTTACAGTGGAATTTAGAGAACAGCATGAACAACAGCTCATTTTAACTCAGCCCTCTGTGCCTTAGCACTGTTAAATTTGTTTTTATGTTCTTAAATGGGCTGAGACCTTTTTTATTTTTTTTGCAAGTCAGTAGATGATAGCAAAATATGTAACAATTTTAGAATATAAAGCTATGTCATAAAATGTCATTCATCTCTCAGTAGCACTGATTTTTGGCATTCAGCTCATCTTACAAAACTGTATTGAACTGGGTGGCTAAAGATGGAAAGAAGCTGAATCAAAGTTATGCCTCAGGCAACCATAAGCCCTTGTTACACAATCCTAATATGTCGTGAAAGTTCTAGAGTGGCATTATATTTTGACAAAAAAAATAGCTTCTCAGCAATTTCATTAGTCATAATGATCCAGATCCAGTGCATTTCTGTGTGGTAAACTAGCAGAAAGACCAGTTTGGGAATGTGCAGCAGATTCTGTAGAAAACAAAGTAAGAAAAAGGGAGAGACATCAGAACACAGCAATTACTGTTGAATTTTTCATGCTTATAATGCATTATCTCAAGCTGGCACTGCCGTTAATGGCTGTATAAGGCCTTTGACTGGACACCTACATTAATTTTAGAGCTCCTCTATTGTTTTGCTTGAAGCAAAATTTGACATCAACACGATGTTTCACCTTAGATTGAACTTAGTGGGGAAAAAACATGAAAGTAAATTAAAATCCCAGCTCACTTCCCACCACTTTTGCAATAACATCTTTCTATTTTACACCAAAAGCTGTCTAAAACCTTTGGAAGAGATTTCCAAGAGGAAAAGCCTAGTTTCTTTTTTTTTTTTACTTCCTTTCCCTTACTCCAAGATGCACCCAAGGCAATATATTAAAAGTTTAAGCAACATACAAAAATAATTACATACACTGTCTTCAGTTTGTTTCTACAGTGATGAGTCTATGTACTGTGTATAATTAAAAGGGGAATAAAATGAAGAGTTAAGGATTCAGAGCCTTTCCTATGTTTAGCATGTGCAACTGTAACTGAAAGGGAAGGCATACTGAGATAAGAGAGGGGGCTGCATTTACTGAGTCTGAAATTACCACATGTGTAAAGTATTTCCCTGTTGTGAAAATACAGCTGTCAAAATAGATTCTCAGGTAGCGTGTGAATTGGTGACTGTGGGACAGGACAACAGGGCAGAGGTTGAACAAAACTTGCAGAGGTTTGGCCTCCAAATTTGGCTAAAATAAGGGGTGATCTGAACCATTGCCCAGAATTCAAACTGAAGGAGAAGTGAACTTGTCAAAAGCTCAAAAACTATTTCCTATTTTCTTGTTCCTCTGCACTTCCTGGTTCTACTTGGTTCTCTGAGTTGAGGGCCAAGGTAAGATTAAAAAGCCTGATCTTGCACTCTTGTATGTGCGTTGGCTCAAGGACCACAAGAAATCTCACATGAAGTCTGTTCTCATAAATTTGCTAGGTAAATACTGCACTTAATTAAATTAATTCAAATAAAACCTGGAAAATTCATCAAAATTAAGTCTGATCCTTCCTATAATTATATATGAAGCAGTTTCTCTCATTTTCTTCAAACAACCAAAAATTTATAATGACAAATAATTATGAGTGTCAGAGGCTTCAAACTAATATGGATGCTACAGATGAAGATTGAATGAGCCTTTTTCCTTTCCTTCCTTCTTTCTCTTTTTTTCTTAAAGGTATTGCATGAAATGTGCCAGTCATGGCATTTGTACAAACCATGCAAACAAAAGCTTTGAGACTACTCAGAATGCATAAACTTGAGCATATGTGCAAATCTTTTCTGGATTGTGCCCAAAGGGCACATCTATAAAGAGCTACAGGTATAAAATACTGAAATTACTTGCACATGTGCCATTTAGGTCATTATCTATAGCAATTCAATGTAAAAGAAGGATTTATTTGTGTTATTTGTGTCTATTTATAGACTTTGTCCAAGATCTGAAAGAAATCCCTGTGAACTATTGTTAATTGACTATTGCTTATCTGTTATTTCAGGAGCAAAATGATGAAAAAAGAATAAGGAGGGAAATATTAAGTAATAAAATATCTTTTTTTTGTAATATGAAACAACCATCTAACTTTAAGAATTAGAGAAAAAGATGATCTATAATGATACTGTTAAGAACATTCTTTCATCATTCCAAGTCCTTGGAGTTACATACTTGCATCTTATAACTTTTCTAATTAACAGTATTTACTATCTAGTTCATGACTGTGAGGTATTTGTGCTTGCTTTCCTAGAAAGAACAGAGAAATAATTTCATTTGTCACATCTTCATTTTTAACCATCATAAGGTCTTATTAATTTCGAAATGTTTCAATTTCTGTACACATACTTTTGATACAATAATGAGGTAGAACTCAATCTCTGCCCACACTGTTGGATGGCACAGAATCAATGCAGGTTACTGATAGGGAACTTGAAGTAAAACCACACAATTCCTAGGAATTGCTCTTATGTTATGATTTGGAATTATATTAATAAAATTGAAAATAATTTAGAAAAACAATTTAGAAAGAAACTTTAATCTCACTTTCGTAAGAATCCTTAGATAGATTTCTTCTACTGTTTACCTCCACCCTTCTGCCACCCTCCCCCCAGTAAAATAAGTTTTGGAGAGACCTTTGTAAATTTTCACAGAGGAATTTAATAAGAAGAATTTTCACTTTCTAGCTCAAATTAACTGTAATTTTCCAAGTTTATAAATTTATATTAAAAAATCAGTACTATAAAATGTACCTCCAGTCTGCTAAAGATAGGAATACAATTCTGATGAAGTAAATAGGAAATATGAAGACAATGATGAGTACGATAACTCATTTATAGACAAAATTAAGGATTTAGCAGATGCAGTAAACTTGCTTAGATAAAAGAGACAATGAACTTTCTATTTCACTCCATAGAGAGCAGTAAAATTAAAAATAACAGGTCTTTACTTGAGAAGATCCTATGAACTGTTTTCTTTCATAAAGGACAGAGATGGAAGACAAACTGATCTGGTGGATTAGTATTATGCATGAAAAATGTAATCTACCATGAAAAGAATGAATGTCACAACATAGTTTTGTATATAGAGATTTAAAAAATTACACGGTAGAAAGAGATTAAATTATAGGCAAGCAGATTCATAAATCTATGTAGATTTTTAAAGAAAGGAAACAATTTTATACTGAGCTCTGGAAAGTGATCCTGTGTAAGGTATTCATGAGAGGTTGTCCTTAGTGAAATACAAGGAAACGGATATATCACCCACAAAGAAAATACTAAGCCTTAGCAGGTGTGGTTTTTTCAGGCCAAATGCTCAAGTAAGCACTCTAAGAATTTAATAAGAGTTTAGGCTAATAAAATAATGTATCACACTGGAAATACCTGATTACATACTTATGATCTTTCACAAGCTGCACAAAAAAAAAGCTCAAGAAGCATTTTGTTTCTTCTGTGTAAACAGGCAGCTTGGTTTATAATATTTTCACAGGTTTAGAATGTATATATTTTCTTTTATTTACATTCTTCAATTGAATGACAATCATAACAGTAACAGTAGTAGTGCTTGTAATGAACCCTAAAACTCCTGTATTTGCTGCAAGTTATTTCAGCAGTTGCTGATAATGGTGTTTACTGCATCTTCTATCACTGTGACTCCTCCACTTGTGTCCATTCACTTTCAGTGTTTTCCTCTCCTCAGCAAGTGTGCAATCATTTATCAAAGAAGGAAATTTTCGCTAAACACTAGTTTCTGTTTTACCAACTCTTCCCTTTGTCCGTATGAATACCATGTTTTGCTAAATTCACTATTAAATACGAAACATAAACCTATTAAAATAAACATTAAGTATTGATGCTGCGTTATATTCCTATATCTTCTATGATAATTGATGCATATAGTTTTCTTCTCAGTATTTTGTATTTTATTCTACAATAGCAAAGTCATGCAGAGGTGTTGCTTGCCTTTCATTTGCCCTTATTTTGAAAACCACGGATACAGTTTTTATGCTAGATAGACAATATAATTGTACCAGCTTGTCAGCATTGTTGTATGGGCAACAAGTACATCCAGGTAAGTGAATGATAATGCAGAGGCAGAACCAAGTATTGTTTACACAGAATACAGCTTACTGAATGGAGCAGCATAGATAAAGAAGAGAAGCATACTTAATGCCAAACTGGACTTCTTGGGTAGTATAAAATAAATGATGTAATTGCTACACATTGTTTCAAGATAATTAAGCAAACAAGATTGTGAAGAACTGCAGTGTAGCAGTAACTTTTTTGTGCAGTATCTCCTACAGAGAGAATCATGTAAGTATTTGGGTTTGATCTGGAAGTCGAGTCTGGCTCTTGAAAAACTGGCCATTTATGTCACCTTATAATTCCTGTTAAAAATAGTCTAATGGTATGTGTGCATCTCTGTTAGAGGACAGATGGTTATGTGTAAACAAAATAAAATGCACTTGGCATATATGCATACCCACTTTCCTTTTTCCTTGAGAGAACTGATCCAAATAGTGATACTTCCCAGGATAAGATCAAAAATAATTACTGCTTGCAAGTGCAGAGACATGTATCCCCAGTCATCAACTAACCATTGAGGATCAATTACATTGTTGTAACAATAATTTTGTTATAAAATTTGATGGTTTGAATGGTTATTTCTAAAATAAGGTTTAGATTATGCTTTTTCTGGTTTTATTTATTTTTTTTTATTGGAAGGATTTTCTATTTTATGCATATGTAACGTCTATATTTCAGTCTCTGTTTTCAACAGCATTGTAACCTAAGGAACACTTGGAACTTCCTTTTGTTCATAAATTCTCCTTTTCAGAAAAATTCTTGCAACAGGTATTTTTACACAAGAAAGAGATAAATTAAATGATACCAATTGTAAAGGCTTTGTTGCCTTTGGTTTGTCATGTTAATAGTGAATAACATTGATGAATAGAGATTGAGGTTGTATTAAATCCCAGCCCACTCTTAATCCTTTCCCCTGTCTTTGAAATACAACATAAATAGAGCATTCCAAACCACTCTTCAGTCAGACGGGTGTTCATAACCTTCTCTTACAATGCAAGGGTTAGGGAGTATGCTGTCAGAAAAATGCTCAATCATCGACAAACCAAAAAAAAAAAAAAAGGATCCCAAACCATCAACTAAACCGATGATGCTTGGCTAATATTTAGATTCTTACAACACCTTATCTTTGTTCATCTTATTCAGCAGGAACTCTTGTTCCTGTGTTTCTTCTGATAAGATATGAATTGAACTTTTCCTTTACATGTAGTTTAGTCTGTAATACAACTGCTGTTTAGTGTTTTCTCACAAGCTGTTCATGAAGCCAAAACTCACACGAAAAACTGTCCAGTTGAAGGTGGAGATTGCAGCTCTTACTGATTTAAGAAAAGGAAAGGAAAGGAGGGGAAGACAATGTACGCAACTGTCCTTTAGCTTTATGGTAGCTTGGTTTTTTTTCAGTTCAATTGTGTTGATTAGTGGGACAATATAGCATAGTTAGCCTAGATTGGATGGCTGTACATAAAGTTGTCTCCTGTGATTTGCATGGAATTCCCTTAAAACTGAGAAAACCAAGAACCTTACAAACTTTCCCATTTGGGAAGCATAGTAATAATGTAGTATTATCTTCTAGGTGTTAGATGACTTTTAGGTTGGCTGTCTCCTTACATAGGCATAATTTACATTGTAGATAAAGTAGCAGAAGATCAATTACTCTTCCCTATAACAGTGTTTATTTAAAATAATTAAGAATCATAAAATTATAAAATGGTTAGGGTTGGAAGGGACCTTAAAGATTATAGAATCATCTAGTTCCAATCCCTTGCCACAGGCAGGGACACCCTCCACTAAACCAGGTTTCTCAAAGCCCTGTCCAACCTAGTTTTGAACACATCCAGGGATGGGGCATCTACAACTTCTCTGGGCAACCTATTCCAGTGTCTCACTACCCTCATAATAAAGATTTGCTTCCTAATATCTAATCTAAATGTACCCTTTTTCAGTTTAAAACCATTCCCCTCTTGTCCTGTCACTACATGTCCTTGTAAAAATCCCAGTTCAGATTTCTTGTAGGCCCCCTTTAGTTACTGAAAAACTTACGTAATGTCTTCCCGGAGCCTTCTCTTCTCCAGGTTGAACAAGCCCAATTCTCAGCCTGTCTTCATAGGAGGGGTTCTCTAGCCCTCAGAGCATCTTTGTGACACTTCTCTAGACTCACTCCACAAGGTCCATGTCCTTCTTGTGTTGGGGGCCCCAGAACCGTACACAGTACTGCAGGTGGGGTTTCATGAGAGTGAAGTAGAGGGGCAAAATCACCTCCCTTGACCTGCGGGTCATGTTCCTTTTGATGCAACCAGCATCGAGTTGGCTTTCTGGGCTGTAAGTGCACACTGCTGGCTCATGATGAGCTTCTCATCAACCATCACCCCCAAGTCCTTCTCCTTAGGGCTGCTCTCCATTCTCCACCCAGCCTGTAGCTGTGCTTGGTATACCTTTTTTCATCTCCTTTCTCATAAGATTTGTGGCAGTTTAAAGATTTGTGACAGATGAGATCTAAAGCAGTGCCTTCTCATGTTGATATAATTTAAAATGTTGTCTTTCCTACTCTAAAATCTTATTTTAATTTGTTTAGAATATACACAGGAGCTGCAGTGAAAGTATTTTAAAGTTAGACTGAAATTAGTTCAAGTCCTCTTAAATTCAAGAAATATAGACAAATAGACAAAATCTTCATTTCATTATTCATTGCTTAACTCAGAGTTAGATGCTGCCTTTATCATTCTTAAGTACAGCACAATGTAGCTCAAAACATTAGGTTTGTAATCCTTGATGCTCATTTTTCTCTGCCTAACTGTGACGTCTTATAACTGTTTTTGACTTTCTGGATGCTCAGTCAGTGGGGAAAAGGACTGGTAGTGCCTAGCATGGAATAAATACTACAGGAGTTCTACATGAGTGTGGAAAAATCAATACATTTAATTTGAAGCAGAGAGTTAATGCATACAGACTCACCAGATTTTCATGAAAAATCAGGTAAGATTTTAGCATCAGCATGTTCCCAAAGATCTGAAGATCTGAGCATTTGGGAACTCTCCATGGCCTTAAAATGACGAATGGTTACATATTCCTGTTGGATCATTTCTGAGTAACTAGTATCCCATAACTCTTTCATAAAATGTGTCGGCTTCACAGATGCTCTCCTCTAATCAAACGATTATTGATCTGTACATGACATCACTCTAACAGATGATCTGTCTTGCAACACTTATACATAAATAAATAAATACAAGAAAAGACTTGGGGCCTGCCAGTTTCATCAGTAACCTTCAGAACTCCACTAATCTTTTTATAGTACAATTTTGTTGGTAATTTCCAAAATTTACATTATTTCATCCTGTTTTATCTTACATCTTTCTGCTCTCTTATTATGTTAACTCACCTAAAAAACAAGGTCTTATTCAATGTTACCATTGTAACTGAGTAAACAAACATTTTTCAACAGCCAAGCTTGGAGTTCAAAGCCATACTTCTTGCCTACCAATATATTACCATTTTTCTGTTTTATCTTTTGCAAATCATTAGAAATGGTGACTAAAAATATTGGTTATATAGTATCACTTGTATTATTGCATTGTTCCTTGAGACATTAATGCAAAAGAGATTCTTCTCAGCAGTAATATATTCTTTTTATTTTTCTTCATCTTAGCTTACCTTCAGTATCAGAGGTAGATTTTTCTCCCAATTTTCTAATAAAAGAATGAAAGAAAGGACTGAACTAAAACTTTATATCTATAAATACTCAAATCTAAGCGATCTTTGAAGCCCTGAAGGTAACAAAATGTTCAAAAGGACAATATATCAAATATATACAATATATATTTTAACAGAAAACTTATCTTTTTTTAAGAAACTATTTGTCAAATAATGAAGATTAAACAGATTTGTTTAAAGACTGCGTGTTACACTGGATCTTTTTTCATGTTACTACTGATGTTTTGACACATGTTGAGTAAACTGGTATTAACATAACATTAGGAAAAATTCTCCTCCTGAGAGGAAATCTAGCTAAACAAAGTGATATTTAATGTTTTCTATTATATTTATTTAAATAAAATGGCTGATTAGATGTTAAACAGAACAGAGGTTAATGATCTTTGTTATTGGTATTATAAAAATTAAGAAAGAATAGAATAGGGTTAATGATGTATCCCATTATTGTTATTATGGGGATTAAATGCATCCTGTTGTCCACTGCTTTGAAAAAATGGGCCCCAAGCTGTGAGTAATTAGCAAAATTATATTATTGTCTAACCTTATGCTGTAATCAATTACTCTCATCACTGTGTTTTTCAGTGTGGGTTCTAAGTGTTTTAGGTAGGTCTGCAGCTTTGTGTGTAAAAATGGAGGAAATAAACTCTGATCTGATTTAGTCCAGCCTGTATATGAAAGATGATATTTATTGCATGAATGCAAAATGAAATAGGAGAGTAGAAACGATAAAAGGTGACTATTTGAGGATAATCTGAATTTGTTCCTTATATGTAAAGGGTGTCCTTGTCTTTTCATTTTCCTCTTTTTTTTTGGAATGTTTATATTACAGCAAAATGTCCACTGGGAATAAAAGAAGAGATATCAACTGATGAGTTAAAACTATCTATTTATTATTGGTTGTTTTTGTTATGATTGTGTGTGTCAACCCAGAACAAGACTGTATTGTGCTAGGCTCTTTACAAACAGAGAATACCAGATGGTCCCAGCTCTAGAGAGTTTATAATCTGAATCAACAGGGTGAATGATGAGGCATAACATAAAACAGTAGTGTGAACAATGTGATGGCAGCAAATGTTACATTAGTTCATAATTTCTTGCTGAAAGCAAGGAGGGAGGGTTTAGTATGTTTACTGGTGGATTAGGTCTAATATGGCAATGGTGACCCTGTTAGCACTTTGCAGCACTGTAAATACTTTTGATGATGACAATGCGAAGCAGCCTCATGGCTGCAGACTTATTTCCTCCCCCTCCAATTGCCTCTGCACCTCTGTCCGGAGAACTAGAAAGATGCAGAAATTAAGAAAAAGGTAACTGGTATGGGTTTCAAGAAAGGCTGAGATGAAACTATTGTAGGGGAAGGACAAGTTTGGACCAAGTGAATAACCATATTTTTAGCCAAAGAAATGGTCTGCTTTGGCTACTTCTGCTGGAACATCTCATTGGCTTGCTTCTGTAGTGTTACACTGATAATCAATGGTCAGAGGGAGAAGAATCCATGTGAAAACCCCTGCTGTGGGCAGAGTTTCGTCTGTGGGTTGTACTCCAATTCTTGCATGATATGGAGAAGGAAAGGCCCTTTTACTCCCTGCAAGTGTAGTTCCATGTTCCATCTTTGTCTTTTGATACACCATCATCTATAGCTAGAGTCCATATAAAACCTCATTTAACGTGTAGAATAATTTTGAAATTATTTGACTTCTCCAAACTTAAGGAGTTCAGGGCAGGTCCTCATACTTCAGCTGTCATCTCCATTTTTTCCATCCTGAATGTTTTATAGGACAGAAACCTGGCTGAACTTCAACCAGTACATTTATTTAAGTAGTGTTGCTTCATATTAATCGTAAATACACTAACAATGCTTTTTTAACAAACAAGGAATTTAGAGATACAGTTGCTTGCTTACCAAAGTAGATACAAGGCTGTCCTAGTTTCAGCTGGGATAGAGTTAATTTTCTTCCCAGTAGCTGGTGCAGAGCTGTGTTTGTGACTTTAGTCTGAGAACAGTGCTGATAACACACCAATCTTTTAGTTGTTGCCCAGTAGCGCTTACCCTGATCAAGAACTTTTCAGTTTCATGCTCTGCCAGTGAGGAGGGGCACAGGAAGACAGGAGGAAGCAGAGACAGGACACCTGACCCAAACTCGCCAAAGGGGTATTCCATACCACAGCACGTCATGCCCGGTATATAAACTGGGGGAGTTACCTGGAAAGGACCAATAGCTGCTCAGGTGAGGCTGGGTATCAGTTGGCAGGTGGTGAGCAATTGTATTGTGCATCACTTGGGTTTATTGTTTGGTTTTTTTTCTTCTTTTCCCTTTTAGTTTTATATTCTCCCTAGTTATTTCCATTATTATTATTAATTGTAGAAGTAGTAGTAGTAGTCGAGTAGTAGTAGCAGTATATTGTACTTTAATTGTTAAACTGTTCTTCTTTTAACATGTGGAGTTTACATTCTTTTGATTCTACTCCGCACCACACGTGGAGGGGAGGAAGGGGGCAGAGGTGGGAGCGAATGGCTGCATGGTGCTGAGTTACTGGCTGGGCTTAAACCAAGACAGCTTATTTTTCAGAAGCGGGTGTTTAGTACCTTCCAAGAAGCAGAGTCTTTTACCCAGTTGTGCCGATACTACTGAGATAAAACAAACTTGTCTCTGTAAGACAGTCTGGGTACCCATACTGTTAGTCTTTCATTTGAAAATCTTGACAAAAGTGAGTTTGCAATTCTTATAGGCCTTAATCATAGAATCATAGAATACTTTGGGTTGGAAAGGACCTTAAGATCATCTAGTTCCAGCCCCCCTGCCATGGGCAGGGACACTTCCCACTAAACCATGTCACCCAAGGCTCTGTCCTTCTCCGCAGGGCTACTCTGAATGTCTTCTCTGCCCAACCTGT
>JANHGB010065837.1:0-92717 GCA_026283785.1 Coracopsis vasa | reverse complement strand
TAACACACCGATGTTTTAGTTGTTGTGAAGTAGTGCTCACCCTGATCAAAACCTTCAGCCTCTCATGCTGTGCCAATGAGATGGAGCACAGGAAGCCGGGAGGGAGCAGAGACAGGACACCTGACCCAAACTAGCCAAAGGGGTATTCCATGCCGCAGCACGTCATGCCCAGTATATAAACCGGGGGGACAATCACTATTTGGGGACAGGCTGGGCATCAGCCAGTAGGGGGTGCGATTGCTCTCTCTCTTTTGCCTTTTCATTACAATAATGATATTTGATTTTACTCATAAAACTAGTTTTATCTCAGCCCTGGCTGCGGTTAAACCACGACAGATCGAAGGCATCTCCAAAGACAGAGCAAGGGTCTAGCACTAAGGCTGATCAGCCAGCAACATTCCTTCCGTGGGAAAATTGTTCCTGAGCACAGTGTAACACTAACTCTATCCATCCTTGCTCAGCCACAAAACCAGAGATCAGATTCCACTTGCAAAAGGGCTCTAGCAACCATTGGGTTTATATGACAACTTATTTCTACTGCATATTCTGTGCCTGCTCAGCCCAGTCTTGCTCAGTTTTCCCTCCTGCAGGCAACACGTAGATGAAAGAATCAAACATGCTATCATCCTTGGAGGAAATTAATTAGACCAAGCAATTCTCGAGGTGAACACTGCAATTCCAGTGCTCAGGTTCACTGTGTTTCATACAGCATGTGAGAAACAGGAGTGCACTCAGACTGACATCGTCTCCCGCGCAATACCTGACTGCACTCACATCACCAGCACCTCCTCAATAACCATCCTCAGATTTCTGGTCTTTAACCCTGCATGTAAATGGGGATCCAGTGCTCAACTGGAGCAAAAAGGGAAAACTATCCCTTTTTAATTGGGATACTCTCCATTCAGAAAGGAGTAAATAGAGAACACAAACACAGTAAGGCACCTCGAGAGATGCTCCTAAAAGCCAGAGAGTCAACTAAGTGACTTGCAGCAAGAAAAATATACTAAAAATGCACATTTACAATCACACAAACCTGTTTGCTCTTGCATTTTTGAACAGTAGTCAAGACTGTAAGGGAAATGATTGCCATCCTGCCTTCACCTTGGCATGGAGCAGCTCCCTTCCGATAGTTCTAGCTGTGCAGAAGAAAGTCCTTTAGGAAACAACCCAGTACAATACGAATTATTTCTAATAGAAAGGATACAAAGGATTTTTATTTTTTAATTAGACAGAAAAAGATGAAACTTTTTTTCTTCCAGAAAAATCTTTTTCTTCTCTAAAAGAGAGCATGAAAGAATCTAATTACTGGCTTATAACATCAGGGACAAGGATCAGCAAGACCTGCAGAAGGTCCCTCCACACGTCTCCACAGGGTGTCAGTGTTATTTCAAATCTGGGACATTTTACGTTGGAATCAGACTAATTTTCTCACCACATTATTTTTATGGGTCTACTCCTTGGAAAGCTGCTGCAATCACAGCCTGCTTGTTACAGAGCTCCCCCCTTCCTCCCATAGCCAGCAGTAAAATGGGGAGACAGAAGCACATGGTCATGGTGGTCTTGGGACAACAGGAAGATTTCAAAGAGATCTGAAACAGGGTTGACATTCACCACTCCAAACCTGCTACCAGTTTGCTGGTGGGATTCCCAGGTCCTGCTGGGTGATGGTCTTTCAGCAGATGCTTCAGAGCTCTTTCATATTCACCTACCCAGGGCAGTACATCATTTCCCTGACAGATACCTAGCCTCAACAAACATCTCTGGCACTTCAAGATACTGCTGCAACCCATTCTGTGTTCTAAAGCCATTTGAGAGCTGACTCTGAGCAGAATAAAGCTGTTTAAGTTGACCCTTGCCAAAAATTATTTTCCAGACACGTTACTAATATGGCTGTGCTGAAACAAGGTCCCACTGTACTCTGGCAGCTGTGGCAGATGTGTGGTGTGACACACAATACCCCCACCGATGCATGCACTCCAAGTGACTGCACAAGTCAGCTTCAGTTCTTCCTCAGGGACTCTGCTTAGGATGCCCTCTGAACCAATGCTCTCACTCTCAGCAGCTTTATTCAGTTTCCATTGGTTCAGCCTACCTTCTACAATACTCCTACTCATACAATAACTCCCCTTCTAACCTATGATTCTGGGAGAGTTATTGGAGGCACACCTCAGCTGTGTGTCCAACAGGGATGAATTCTCAGGCAAGAAGTTTCTACAGCATTTCAGTTCGCTATCACATTACTCTAAAAGGGGCCATTTCTTATCAATATTAAGGACATCATCCCAAAGAACTTTTCCTGAAAGCAATACTCAAGAGCGTGTTTGTATAGGGACAGGCAACAACCAGGCAGCATATTGAGTGCTTAGCCCTGCAGAGGACACGCTGTGCCTTAGATATTAGGCAGTAGTTTGACAAACAGCGTCTTTCAGCAGAACTACCAATCTAAGTTGCCCTGCCATGCCTCTCACTATTTATCCCTCCCGTGCCTATGCCAACCCTTCAGGTGTCCCGATACAATAGCCTGTGAGACTGTGCAGTAAACTGAACTGCAGAATTGAGCTCAAGTAAAATTGAGCTCAATTAAAAACAATCTGGCAGCAAAGTAAGTATATATGTAACCCAGACTGATTATCCCATCTAATTCACCAACTGGCCTCCAGGAGCAAGCACAGATCTCCAAAAATACCTAGGGGTCCAATTTCCCATGGATTCCAGGACTTTTGTGCTCCTCCTACACAAGCAACCAGCTTACTTTCTCTGATGCATCTGTCCTGAGCTGTCAGAGGTTGGGAAGAGGCAGATGGCCTACTGATCTCAAAGTTGATACTCACTTCACAAGCTCAGCAGCTCACAGACGGTCATTCATAAGATTTCAGTTAGTCAGAAGCTGGTTGGTGAGTCATTCACTCATGGCCAACCTTCCTTTATATAGCCCTTTTCAAAGACTTTCCTGTAAGGATGATCACTACACCTCTTGGCAACCACAAGCACAAATACAGGCTGGGCAGAGACTGGATTGAGAGCAGCCCTGAGGAGAAGGACTTGGGGGTGTTGGTTGATGAGAAGCTCCACACGAGCTGGCTGCAGTGTGTACTCGCAGCCTGCAGCCAGAAAGCCAACCGTATACTGGGCTGCATCAAAAGGAGCGTGACCAGCAGGTCGAAGGAGGTGATCCTGCCCCTCTACTCCGCTCTTGTGAGACCCCACCTGTAGTCCTGCATTCAGCTGTGGGACCCCAACACAGGACGTGGACCTGCTCGAGCAAGTCCAGACGAGGCCATGAAGATGATGCTGGAGCAACTCTCCTATGCAGACAGGTGAGAGCTGGGCTTGTTCAGCTTGCAGAAGAGAAGGCTCAGGGGAGACCTTAGAGCAAGTCTTCCAGGGGACCTACAGAAAAGCTGGAGAGGGACTTTTTAAGAGGGCATGTAGTGGTAGGACAAGGAGGAATGGCTTTAAACTGAGAAAGTGTAGATTTAGATTAGATAGTAGGGAGAAATTCTAAGGTGGTGAGGCACTGGAACAGGTTGCCCAGAGAAGCTGTGGCTGCTCCATCCCTGGAAGTGTTCAAGGCCAGGCTGGATGTGGCTTTGAGCAACCTGGTCTAGTGGATGGTGTCCCTGTGTGTGGTATGTGCACCAAAGAAACTCCAGACGAGAGAGCATCTTGCAGACCAAGACTCCAGAGCAGTCATTGCACTGTGGGTTTTTCCTCCCTGGATAAAGACAGCTGATTCTTTCTGCTTTCTGTTTTCCCCTACCACAGCTGAGCAGGGCACCAGGTGGACGATCAGCCTCACAGCAAGCCCTGCTCCTGCTTGAAGCTACCTGGTGGTCTGCAGATCATAAAAAGGTTTTGGAACAGCTGCACTAGATGATGGTAGAGCAGGAATATTGACTGGGACTGCTGTGGCTATTTCTTAAGTCTTTTAAAAAGCAACATCATGGCAGCTATTTAGTATGTTTTTTGAAAATTCAATATTGACAGAAGGAAGTTTTCCAAAGGATGCCAGCAGCTTTTGCAGCAACCCAGCACTAGAAACACACTGCGGTGTCAGATGTGGGCCGTAGCACAGACCAAGCCCACAAGCTCCACACAGGCAGGAGAACTACCAGCTGAGCAACAGCAGCAGTTCACCCTTCTGTAAGATGTTTGATTGACTATGCACTGGAGCAGGGGGTGGTGAGGGTTGGAGGGTAGAAGGGAAAGGCTAAAATGCCCTGAGGAACTACAATTGCACTTGCCAAATTCTACGTTTTACTGGGAAAGGGAGAGAGTGACTTCACTTTTTACCTCCCCTTCCCCACTTCCCCTGCCCCAAACAGACAGATGTGGCTTTGCGAGAAATTAATTACAGATGGAGGCTAAAAAAGGGGGAGGAAAACCCAACAAAAAAAAAGCCCAGAACCACAAGGCTTTTTCCTCTGCAGACTTGAGGATGGATGGGGCGACCTGGGAAAACTGGCAGATGGAAAACCCATTACAGATGTGAGGTTTGGAGAATAAGGCTGAGGGACAATTTGAGAGTTGTAAATTTTCAGTTTGGGGGTATAAACGCGTTGCTTAGCAACAGAAAACAAATAGGAAACAAGAAGCCTCACGAGACAGACGCTTAAATATTTTAGAATCCCTATTTGAGGTAAAGACTGCATTACCAGAGACCTGAGGGGCTGCTATTCTCAACAGCTAGTCAAGATAGAATGAAAATGAGGACTTTAATCTCATTTCCACACAGAAATATATTTAACTTACCTTGGCCAAGAAAAATAGTTACTTGTTTGCTCCCATACATGTTTTGCACGGTGCATACCTGATAAAATCAGAATGCACAGTCTATCTTTAAGCACTTCGCTAACCAGGAGAGATTTCTCATGACGTGTTCAAATATATGCAGGGAAGCTGCTTTACTAGGGTGTACAATCATTGCTACCATATGTCTGACCCTCACTACATGGTCCAATGCCTTTTTATGCTGCTGCATAAATCTTCTCCTAAAATTCCTGGCATGTCAAGGGATGGCAGGGGCCTCCATCTCAAGGGACAGAAGGAGAAGAGTGAAAAAACCCAGAGCACCTGAAAACAAACACTGAATGTTTTACACTGTTTCTTCACCATGAAAAGATGGATAAAGGGAGAAAAAAAAAAAAAGAAAAAAGACATTGACTGCTTTGGAGGATCAAATGTTCCTGCTTTTTTTGATCCATTGAAACAGTAGAAATACAAAGTAAAGCAAAGCACAGAGATTCCAAACGAGCCTGTGACCAAAGTCTTACCTTCTGCAGCAAAGTACTAAAGGAACTCATTAAACATTAAAAGAGAAATTCACAAGAAACCAAAACACCCTTTAAAATTCTTTTCTTCTAAAAGCCTGTGAAAGTAGTTTTTCAAATACACACACACACACACACATATATGTGCATGCATACATTTATATACAAAAAAGGTAGCATCAGGTAGGTTTTTTGTCTTCTTACGGGGTAGTCCATATTACCTCTAGGGTATGCTGAACTGGTAGGAGCATGCTCCACTCTGCTCCTCTCCTGCACTGCTGAACATGACATCACTCTGTTTCTTTCATGAAGGAGGTCCCTATTAATGGAGTTTGGAAATAACCCAGACATTCCCATTTGGTTTTGCTGCTTGAGCTAAAAGGGATGCTCCAGGCCCAATGTTTTTTTTCTTTTTCTTTCCTCTCTGAAAATCCCCAAGCGCAGAAGCCCAACCAAACAAGAACTCTTGAAATGACTAAAGTTTTCAAGATATAGAATTAGTAGGAATGTTACTTGGCAGCTTAGAACTTCATGCCACTTAACCCAGTTGTTTGCATACATACTTTACCTTCAAAATTAATGAAAACATAGAAGCATAATGGACACATCTAATTGGACAGAAATAGAGCAAAAAGTAATTAGAGTAAAAGGCATTCTGACATAAGGCAAAACAGTTTGTCACTCACACACTTCTAATTTGGAGAACTAGAAGAGTTTTATAATTCCCTAGAAACAAAAGATAGAGTGTAGTATAAGTTGAATGCAGTCTTTGGTATACTAATGAAATCAGAGGTTTAGAGGTGGTGGGCTTTTGTTGTGGTTTGAGATTTTTTGTGTGTGTGTTTGGGTTTTTTGTTTTTTTTTTTGGGGGGGGTGAGGGGCCCAGGAAATTTAGATAATGATTATTCTTTACTACAAGATAGAAGGAGGCCTGGAAGAGCTGCCCTGGGTCACTGCCTCCTCTCCTCTTGCCTGCCCTGAGATCACATAATTCTTTTAAAGAGCGTACTTGGCTATCTTTGCTGTTCAAAAAAGGTGAAGTAACAACACGTAGGCCACCTGAAACTGAAAAGGTGATGAGCTAACATGGCAATTATCAATAAATTTTGAAGATCTATCAGAACATTACAGGCTAGGGCTACCTTTAAAGATGAGGGAAGTAAGCATGTCTAAATAGATCCTCATCAGCTTTATAAGTAGTAGCTCTAAATCTGCTGAAACTACCAGATGGAAATACTAAGGACAAGACTCAACTCCAAGTGTGGTTAGCCTCCTAGCATTAAGAGATGTTCAAAATCCAACTGAATACCATTGTGCAGACAGGCTACAAAGGCGATGTAAACCAGAAAACAGTCTGCTGCTATATATCTGTACACCTGCCTGAAAGCCAACACTAAGCTGTGCCTGGATCTTTGGCCAAAAGAGTCATGTAAGAAAAGCTCACATAGGAAAGATTTCAAATAGTTTTAGCTTGGCCTGGGACAGGAGTGGAGACCATAAGCAGACAATGGTGCGCTGAAGATACATGAGCTTATGCTCTCCTCAACTATCTTCCTATCTAAACCCCTGCCAGCAGGACTATCAAGACTTCAGTCCTCCACTGCCCTTGCAAAACTTTGCTTTGCAGATCAAAGAAGGGGTATCTTTTCAGTCCCTGAATTAAAGACTAGGTTTCTAAATCACCCACATTTCTCATTTATCAGGCTCAATGAGAAAATGCCTACTACAAAAATCACTTGGCAGATGAGCATCAGCAGATACCTCAATAAATAAGGCCCTAGCAGCTCCTAGTAGTTTTTTCTAAATCCGTTAAAACTAATTGATAAGATGGTAAATACATGCCAGATACTGTCTCATCTAAGCACAGAGTCCCTGCTGCTGCTAATCCTAATAATGACACTAACCTGGCGTAACTTCAATTGGGAAGTTTCAAAGTGCTCTCAAATAGCCAGGGTCTAGATTTCTAGCATTAAAAAGGCAGGAAAGCCTGGGATCTGACAATATCATTTCCTGTATTTTCCTCTCTCCAAAATTCACGTGGGTCTTCACTGCACAACGCGAGAAAGCAAAATAAAACACAAACTCATTATTCCATCTTTGCCAGCTGCTTTCCCTTGCAATGAAGTTTCTTTTTCCATACTGTTCCCATCACAGACACATTGTGAGACTGGCCTGCTGCAGTACTGCTGCCCAGCCTGGCTCGCACAGTTTTTGGAATAGAGTGGCATAGAGAAGACTCAGTGAGAAATGAGCCTTGCTTTGTTGGATTCTTTCCTGGACAAAGGTAAGAACTCCTACCAAACCCCACGCAGTTGCGGCCAACAGCATTTCCCTGGCCAACGATGTGACATCAGGTCACTTGATGCTGGGAGCTTAACAAAAGGAAAAAACTCTTGTACTCTTGAGTGCAAACAGGCTGCTAAGAACTGCACTCGAATTAAAAAGCATTATAGTGTGGAAACTGAAAGCGCATCAGATATTCCACTGGAAAACAGAAGGAGCAGCTTCTCCAAGTGCGAGACAGCGCTGCTGCTCTTGGAGAGCAAGAGGCAGCGAGCAGCCAAGCACTGGACAAGCTTGCCCAGCTGAACAAGCGTCGCTTTTTGGATGCTGCTGAAACTTGCCACTGTTGCTGAAACCTTGGCTTTGATATGCACTTTACACAGAGGAGATCAATGTAGGGCAGGAGAAATGATGGGAAAAAGCAGTGCAGAGAGAGATAGGAAAGGAAAGGGGCTGCTCTGTTCCTGGAACCTTTGCCTACTCCATCCCTCGTGAAAAGGCTCCTTCAAGCCAGGCCTATCTGTCAGTCTCCAATCTGCCTTTCAAGATTATGATGCTCTTTGATTTTACTCATTCCTGCTGGAGGTTCTGCTTAAATATAAACAGCAAACCATTTCAGCAGGAATTAAAAAAATACAAATAAAAGAAATGAGAAATTCCCCAAACCTCCAGGCACATTTTAAAACACATTAAAAAAGACACAACAGTAACAGCTTCATACATACCACAGCTGCAGGGATTTGGAGCAAAAGTAAGGAATACTGAATGTGCTAGTGTTTTGTTTTAAAATATGGCCTATTGACTTCACATTCGGGCAGGAGCCCTCTACAACCCTGAAATCTTCCCTTCTCCCCCCTGAAGGACAGAGTGAGAAATTCAGCAATGCCCACTCTTCCCACCTTCATTTCTACTCCTCCATGTGCCGGGCAAGCTGGACTCTGGGAGAGCAGAGGCTTTTGTGAGGTCCCCAGGACTCCGGGAAACAGAGGCAGCTTTACACTAGGATTTACAACCAGTAGGTAAAGAACAACTCAAGAGGTGTTTTATTACTTGTGATGAGGGACTATCAAAGAAGCCACAGGGTACTTTGCCAACTGTTCGGTGTTGTTTCTTTAGTTCTTATTGGCAGCACTCTTGGTTATTGCTCTATTTTTCTTTCTGCTCCCACTTGGTTATCTTTCACCTTACAGCCTCCAACACTGACTTAATTGCAACACACTGTATGTTGGAAACCAATCCACACAAATGCTGAGGAAATTTCAGCTGAAAATCAAAAAAAAAGAAGAAAAAGTCAGCAGCTCAAGCTCCTGACACACAGAGGCCAAGGTGCTAAAGCAGCACTTTATCACAACACTGTTAGTGCAAACAGAAACTGAAATCCTGGGCTTGAACTTCAGGGCTCCTAGTAATCCTGAGCCAAGAACGCTCAGCTCAGCAGCGCCTCTTTTTGATTCTGCCCAGTCAGCACAAAGGCGAGATGAAACAGGAACCAAAGACAGGACCCTTTGGCTGACCAACCCAACTGAGAAACTTCCCTTTTCCTCCCCCCTTTTCCCCCAAAAAGATGAGGACGATCACAAACCAAAAGCTGTATTCCTTTTTAACCTTAACCCAAATTCTTTTCTATTTCCTCTGCTCAGAAAATGAAAGTGTACTTCAGGCCTTTGCCTGAAGTCTGCTTTGAAACTTTCTTGACTTACCAGTAAAAACAGAAGGCAGCTCTGTTGCACAGATTCTGACATTTTCATTTTGTTTTGAAACACAGCCAAAGGATAAATAGCTTTTCTGTCAGTAAGCACAGGGCTTTAACAATGCATCCCACCTTGTGATTAACAGTAATATCTTGGTTTCTTGACTCTTTTGACATGTAGAATGGAAACACACAACCAGTCACATAGCACATTGAAACTCTATGTATTTACTGTATTTTTGTGCTTTTAGCATTTCTCAAATACTGCCCAGATAAAAGCTCAGACTTGCACTGCGAGTGGCACTTGTACAATCTCTATGAAAGACAAAGCAGTTTGTCAGTTTAAAAAATGTAGGTGAATATCTACTGACACTCATTTGCATTGGGTGCAAACAAAGGGGCCCAAACCAGAGCGCAGATGTAGCGTCACAAATGGCAATAGAGATGGACTAGCTGCCTGTGTAACTTAAACAAAAATGAAGCGAGGTGGTGTACACTGTTACTCTATGCTGTTAATAAACCTCTGTTAATCTTTTCTGGCTTGTATGTACAGATGTTTTATTTTTTGTAACACTATTTCAAGCTAGACCCAGATGTTATAAATCAAGCTGCAACGCTCGTTAAATACATTTCAAAATGTGCCACTAATTCCACCCCTTCAGCATTCCAAGCAGTTCAGCGGGGCAGAGCACTCACTCTCTGCAGAGAATGCAGATGGCATACCTTGACCCTGGCAACGAAAGGCAGTTCAAGCAGTGGATCTCTTTGTAAACTGCTCGTCCTTGAGATAAAGCAAGGATTTCCAGACTCACGTGTCTCAAATAGGAGGCACTGGTGTATATAAAGCACATCCACTTTCTGAGCTGACAATGACCATTGGAGCATTTGGAGCATTTATGTTATTCTTTTGAAAACCCAATTATTATTTATTTTTCCCCCTCCATTGAGAGCTACAAGGCATTTTGGATACCAAAACAGAAATTTAAAAATACTAACAATTTTTCTTTATCTTTTTTCGATAAATTCTGCCTTCACCAAGAATCCTTCATGTTTACGAAATTCCCTATTTACCTTTTCCATAGATTACAGTTTATAATGACTGTTATACAGACTCTAAATGACCAGTTACACCCAAGCAAATGTTCACCTTGGTTTTCCAATCCTGCCATTACTTTTATATTTACTCCTGTTTATTTTCTGTTTTGCAATGCCTTTTCTTGGCCTTACAACCGTATCAGCTTGCTATTACTATCCTATTACCAAACTGTTCAAAAGACATACTTACGCTTTTACGTAATAAAAGCATGAAAAAACCCTCCAAAAGATAAAAATCTGCAGTCCAATGTAAATCATGATGGGACACTGATAATAAACATACCTTATTCATGCCAGGTAAAGCAACAATTCCTCATTTAACACACCAAATAATTTATCCTTAGCCAGAAAGACACTGAGTCTGACATTCAAACAGCCGTCTTTATACATACAGGGAGGCTGCCAAGTCTCCATACTTGAATGATCTCATATACTCTGGAAAAAAAAAAAAGAAAACCAAAACATTCACCCATACTAGCTGAATACACAGGGGCAGAAAAGGATCAACTTTAAAGCATTTTAGTGGTTTGGGTGCTAGTACAGATCTGCAGACAAGCTTTAGAAAATTATGACCATAAAGTCACCGAAAAAAGTAATACCTAAGCAAAACTTCCTCTACGTTTTCTCACCTACAACAGTGCTATCAGTGAGGAATGACCACTCCTAAAAATCTATTGCTCTTCTCTCACCCTCTCATACAAAGCATAACTTGTACTTGTTTCATAAACAAGGAAAAGTATGCAACAAACAAGAACCACTTTGGGAGAAGTTGAAGTGTAAAGGCAGTAAAGTTTTTCTCTGAATCATCAGAAAAAGGTGATCAGTTTTCATCTATGATGCCTTTCCCTTTTGGCGTCAGTAAGGCATTGCTCTGAAGGAAAATGAGAAACTGGGGACAACATGGATACAAGCAAACAAGAGGACATTGATCCATGTGCTGCTACCTAGGAGAAATATCTGTGTGCAACCCAGTTGGCTTGGGCTTACTACCGAGCACAGATAGTTACTGAGCTCAGTTTGGTTCCCAGCTGTGTATACTGGACCTGATCCTCTACTTCGGTAAATTTCCGTAGTTAATTAGGCCGTGAACAATGACAATTTTACCAGCTGGAGACTGGCTTCATTTGGGGTTTCTAAAAACAGTGCAGTGCCTTTCATCATGTGACTGCACATGTGAAACCAACTTTGAAAGAGCACATGAGGTATGTTTTATCCTGCTCAGATGAGACAAGGGCAAGCAGGAATCTCAGGTTGAAATAGCAGCTGATAGGTTTGGATTTCTCCTTTGCCAGTTGCGAGGTCAGGATGGGCTGAATTTCCAAGTGTGCTGCATACTCAGACTCCCAGTTGACAAGAGAGACTCAAACAGTCCATTATACCACTGGAAATTATTTCCCTTGAAGTGTTAAGCCGAGCACCAAATATGCATAACCAATCTTAAAAAAACCCAGGCATAAGTCACTTGCTTCATCTCACATAATGCATAAACTGCACAACATTGAAAAATAACAGGGAACATTAAGGAGAGATGTGAATTTTCTTGAAGCCTTGTGTACTGTTACCTACAGTTTAACCTAGTATTTCACCACACTGTTTCACTGCTGCTTTTCATAAGTGAGGAAAGCAACATCAGATGCAAGAATCAACTCGGTCTTCGCATCCCTCACTCCACCTCAGCCTCTCTGTGTGGCTCCCACAGAACCAAGTCTCCAGCATTTCACAAGATTCACCCACACGACTGAAACAACACCCTTTGTGTGCTTGAACATGCAGGGTATAATCTCAGCTCTGTTCATCTACATGTGGGGACTAACCCGTGTATGTACGGACCAAGCCATGCCGGGCTATCATGCCCTGCTGCACACCTGCAGGTAGTTCACACTCAGTGTACAGCTCTGGAATCTCTCTCTCTAGTCCTCTCTGCATAAATCAAGCAGCAGGGAGGCTCAGAAACATGACGAATACGTTGGCTAGAATATCTCCTGCTGTAAAGACACAGGGAGGAAGGGGGATACTAAACTAACCTTGCCTTGGATGGAAAAGCAGCTGGAATTTAATGTTCTTGGAAGCCAGCCCTGGCTGTTCAGACATGGATCTGCCAGGGAAGTCCCCAGTGGAGGCATTGCTCATTCTCCAAAACTAAAATGTCAAGAGGAAGCACTGGAAGTCATTAAGCACTCTGTTCAAAATTTCCTGGACAATCTGAGGTGGGGGTGAAGCAAGGGAAGCCTCTCAACCACAAACAAAACAAAAAAATTCTCAGTGTTAATACAAAACAGAGCTGGGTTCATCAGGAATCCGAAGTGGGATCTTGCTTAATCGTGTCAATCTGAAGGGATGCAACATCAAGCCAGCCTTAAAAAAACATGGCAAGAAGGAATAGAGTAGAAAAATAAGAAAAGATAAATGAACAGAACTGTGTTTAGCCTGTGTTTTCAGGGACTTCACTATTACAGCCCACCTTGTGCAACTGTCCTGCACCAGCTACACCACTCACACATAGTAAAAGCTGTGCTTGGTCACCATAATCTGAAAATGGAATAGAAATGGTCATCAGAAGAAAGTCAGCAAAGAAAACCTTCCCCTGAAGAAGAGCTAGCAACTCCCACTAAAGCTGCATCTCACTGGCACGAACCTTATTTGGAAATACATTGCTACTTTTCCTAGGTGACTTCTCCTTTTCTGTATGATCTGTAAAGCATTCGGCAATTCTTTTTGGAAGAAAGCTGCAGCAAGGAAAAAAAAAATTCAAAATCACTACTGTAGTCAACTGAAGTATTAAATTCTCAGAAATCAACTGAGAAAATGTTTCACATTAGCTAAACTTCAACTTTTTTGATCATCTCCCTCCTCTCCCCCTTTGCCATATAAGGGTTAATAACATCATAGGGTTGTAAGGGTTAATAACATTTCTGACAACCTGGAAACCACAGGTAACAGCATTCTCCTGAATGGTCTTACTGAGGATCACTGCACACTGATGAAGCACTTAGTCTCATGGAAACAGAAAAATGGGGTTTATCCTGTTCCCTGAATGCCTGAAGAGGTTGGGCCTAAAGAGTTGCTACAGGGCAGATGGAAGGGGCAGATTCTGAAGCAAAGTGGAAGAATGCCTCTGCCCTCCAGTTTGCTGAAATGCTCATGAAGACAGAGCACAAGGCGTACGTGAATTCAGTAGCTGCTACTATGGAGCATCAAAGGAATGGAAGGGATCCCTATAGAAGCAGTCCTGAGGGTGGCCTGGCACAGTCATGAAACTCCTCTGAGGACTGGGGAAGGAAACAAGAAAAGCAGAAATGTCAGGTACAAGAGACAATTTCCTAAATTTATTTATTCACATGTATTAGCAGACACGTTCCAGCAAAATAGATAGATATTGCTTAAAAAACCCAAAACAACAAAATGAGAAACAGCCTTTATGCACTGCGATGAGACACCTCTTTTCCAAGCAGAAACAAACCACATTTATTCCAATATATGTAGCAGCATACATTGGATTTAAATTGACAGATTTAGGAAAAAAAAGAAAAAGTTATCCTCCCACGAGCTGACTGGTGTAGCAATTTTCATCTAAAGCAGCAGCAGATCACCAAGACAAACACATTCACAGGGATTTCCTGTTAAAAGTAAATCTAATACAAACATATTTTTACTAGTGACACAAGCAGAACACTATTTCCATTTAAAATGAAGAGCGTGGCAAATTCAGTTTTAATGGAAATTAAAGCGTGCTGGCACTGTGGGACAGCTGTAAAGCCACTCAAGGGTTTTGTTTGATTTTTAATTTTAAAAAAATAATACTTCACAACATGCCATACTGTCAATACCTTTGCAGATCCAATCCCATTTTCCGTATGTGCTAATGGAATCCTTACAGCTCTCGATTCACATGACTTAAATTTGGGTTACCACAAGAAATGTGTTATGACTTCAAATCTTTAGCCTGATCTTTTAGGGAAAATTAAAAGAATGTTTTTCCATAGCTTGTAATTACTTATGTACAAAACATGTTTATCCGTTTTTCCACATCATTTTCTAATACTAACAAAGGAACCAAAATCCATCTTCGGAGGAGCTCCACCAGTTAAACTTGCATTTTCTGAGTAGCTGAGACATCCAAGAGAAGCAATTTAAATTACGACAAACAGGCCCACAGGTACCTGAAACCTCACGTTCTTTGATGTTCACACATCATACTTTGAAAATGTTCACCTTACAAACTTGAATTTCAATAGAAAGCATAACCTAAGGAAATTCAGGGCTACCCTGTTTGCTCCCAGGAAGTAGCGCATCTCAGTAAGAATTGTACTATTCTAGCCAAGCATAGTTGTCCTTGCAGTACAATTGGACTCAGTATTTTGTGCTGCTTATACTTGAGAATACGGTATTTTAAAATAAGTACCTTTAGAAGGTGACATTTCCTTCAATATTTAAGCCTTGAGACTGCTCGTAAGAGACTGCAGCTCAGAAGAGACTTCCTATATCACAAAATGTTGTTTCATAGTATTTCAGACATCGAAGTAGTAGCATAATTCTTTCACGATCTAATTAAGCCCCACAAAACAAACCCCACAGTTAGGAGCTTGCTCCCCAGTGTTCCTTTGAGGAGCTGCAACAGAAACTTTCCCACCTTGATGGTGTGAAACCTGTCTTTTATTTATAGCCAGTTTATGCACAGTTGTTAATGTGACAATCTTCTATTACTTTGGGTGTTTCGTTTCCATTTTTGGTGTTACAAGATATGGGTAAAGAGCCTCGTTGAGTTTCACAATGTGGGAATAATACATTTTCTAAATACTAAAGTGAATTAGGAAGTAGATTTAAAACAGTAATATAACCTTAAAATATGGAGTGTTAGGTGTCTAAACAGGTCTTTGAAATGAACCACGAGAAATTAAAATTCATCTAGTTACCAACATTTGAAACAGCATTGACTTAATCCAATCTGTTATTTCCTTGTCAGCAGCATATTTTTGCTTCAACTGCCTATTACATTTTCAGTGCATATCCTTGACACTGAAGGAACAAATACTGGGTTGATATCATCAGAGCCTTCAATGTCATTATCTAAGTATATGAAATGACACGCAGAACCGTAATTGAAAAACTCATGCTTAACTGAAGGACTTGATGAGCTCAAGGTGAACCAGCTAGATGCATCAAAAAAGCCTCCTTTGGAAGCTCTTTGTACATGCACAGCAGGAGAACCCACCCCCTCCACTGTGTATGCTGAAAAAGCAGCACTTCAAGGATCAAAAGGCACTGAGTTACAGAAAATAATAAACATATAAGCCTTGCAGGATTTGTTACCACCTTTTATGCTTGAAAAGGACCATAATATGAGGGTGAAATAAGAGGTTTGTGCACTTTCCTTTTCATACTTGGAACTAATCAATCATTTTGGACTCCAGCTCAGGTGTTTTACAAGAAGAACAGAAATGGATACTTTGAAGTAAACAGAGTGAATTCTTCTGGATTGAGAATTAAATTATTCATCTTGTTAGTGTGGCTAATGTGGGTCACGCCGCGCACGATTACAGGACAATGCTGTAAATCCATGTGATACAATGAATGATTTTATTTTCTTGAACTCATTTAAAAATGAACCTGAAAAGATGGCTTTTTTTTTTTTTTTTTAATGCAGCAGAGCTTTATCGTGCCTTTTATTTTTGGAATGTCTTCTTGTATTTCTTAGGAAATACAGAAAACAGACTGCTTGTCGCATCAGAGATGCTTTCCTGTTGGCTTCTTGAATTCCTGACTTTGCTGCAATATAGTTGGAGAGCGGAAGTAGCTGCATCTTCAGACTTCACTTATTTTGTGAGACCAATATTACAGTTGTCAGTTACTAATTTAAAGTCATTACTTAATTGAGGAATATTATTTTTTTGTTGTTCTGTATTTTTTTTTTAATACTAGTTTCATTTGAGTAGAAAAAATTAAACTGATACATACAGAAAATACAAGATTTTGAAAAGCTGAAGAGCAATTCTCTATATACATTTTTAAATATAGATGTATTCAATACATAATTCCTTAATAATAAAATGCCTTGTGAGGCATTGGAACAGGTTGCCCAAGGAACTGGTAAATGCTTCATCTCTGGCAGTGTTCAGGGCCAGGTTGGACAGGGCTTGAAGCAACCTGGTCTAGTGGAAGATGTCCCTGACCATGGCAGGGGATTGGAACTAGATTATCTTAAGGTCCTTTCCAACTTTAACCATTCTATGATTCTTTCCTTACCTTTTTAACTTGAAGAAACTATTTTACTCATATTTCCCCATGCCACTTATGTGCAAACAAATGGCAAAAGGCCCAATGGCACATCCCGAGACTGGCAGAAGACAGCCTACTGCTCCTGTTATTTCAGAGTCATCTAAATGCACTATTAATCTTAAATAAACCAGTTCTTGGGAGCATTACCTGATGTACTATTGGAAATTCTTCAGCTCAGTAAGCTTTGTCTAGAGACTATTTTCTTATAGTGGTTTGGATATTACAAACTTCTTTGAGTGCAAGAGATCGTTCTGTCTGCATGGACCCCCACTGTAATCCCTGGGGTTCCATTTCCATATACACCCATTTCCAGCCCTGGCAGTACTAGGATTTAAATGATTTAGCTTGCCCAACATTTTTCTCTGCCTGAGAGACACAGCAAGGCCACTGATAGGCTTCACCTCCACACATCATCAGTGTCAAAAACTATGATTTAAATCAGGATAACAGATACACTTTTGCCAGAAACACTAGAGCAGATGTGCTGTGACAAGTTATTGCTTATTTTATGCATTTATGACCCATTGGAAAAGTGCACTGGATATAACCTCAGCAGAGCTGGCTTAATCTCCAGCCTTGCGCTGTCACTGTTGCACTCTGAACACAACAGTTACTACCTCTCTGCTGTGCCTCAGTTTCTCCATCTGTTGCTGTAGGGCACCATGATATCAGTTTCCTTTGAGGCACTTTGACACCAATTGATGAATTCCATGTTAAAAGCAGACACATTAACTGCTTGCCAGTATTATGAATTGGGCAGTAAGGCATTGCCACACTCTTGAGGAACAGCTTCCCCTAAAGTCTTACAACCATCAAGTTACTTGACTAGCTAGTTACTAGCTCTCATTCGGCCAAATGTGACTGGGAAAACAAAAGCACAAGAATATGATTTAAGCAAGATGTTGTTTAGTAAACATTTATTAGATACTATAGTAGCAAGCATGATATGTCTCTGTATAATGATTAGCAGATATTCTTGGATAACCAAATGGCTAATACATTCATCCTGAAATAGTTTCCTTATTCCAACACCTCACAAATTACATGCAAAGCTGTGTGCAATAACCTTATGTGTAGACATTCAACAAAGAATTCTGACTTCTAAAAATAAGTAATAATGTACAGATGTCTCTGATGATGTAAACCAAGATTTAACACAAAGCCCAGGACATATTTCACACTGGCTGGCTCCAAGGTGGTGCATTGATGACATGCTGGGTTCTGCTCTTTACAATCTTATATGCACAGCTTTGACCCTCTTTGAAAAACATTCTTTCTAGAACAGGGACTGAAAGCCCCACATCTTTCCTCCCTCTGTCTACTCCCTAAATACACTTCAGGATTTAAAAAAGTAAGCTTCATACAAAGGGCTTTATGTACAACCTTGCTTCCAGATGACAGTCACAAAACTATCCTAAAGCTTAGGCTGTATACAGTACTGCAGGTAAGAGACATCAGGAATGAATTCTCAGTTCTCTGTCGCTGTGGTATTCAGAGACTAGAAGCAAGGCCCTAGGTTAAGTTAAAACAGAACAAGTATACAGAGAACTATCCCTATTTTCCATCTGGTGATTTTCTAGTGAGTGCCAAAGAGGTTCAGTATAAAAGACCACCAAATGTGCTGTTGAATACGGTCTCTCCAAACCATTACACCCGGTACATTTCAGGACATGCTACATGATGACTATGAAGTATTTTGATGTATATGACTCCTTACAAATTCATGGTAGAAAGAGCAAGATGATTCTTGAGTCATTCAATTGCTATCTGGTCTTTTAAGAGATTCATTCTGCAATGGAAAGTGGGGCTGTTGGGAACTCTCATGTAGTCTCTTGTGCTGTCAAGCAAAGGCTTCTGTGTCAAAACAAGATTAGAAATGGTGTTGCTATGTGTTACTATGCTATGTGTTATTTTTTAAATTATTATTTAATCTTACCTTAGAAGTCCCTACAGCTCTCAGCTGTGCTGACTGTGGGCCTGTTTGGTAATCCGTATTACTGAAACGGTCAAAATTAAGTAAGTTAGTTTCTGGAGGAAGGTTATTCTAAACATAATTTTCAATATAGTTCTCAGAAGTGTTTTAATTTCCATTAACATACATTTCAATAGATTATGTCAAGGAAACTAAGAGACAAACATCTTCATTATTACAACCATCATCACATTGGATGAAATTAATGAAATGAAACTGTAAAGCTTTCAATACAGAAGCCTGTCATTAAGTGTCAGAAGTTACCTTGCTGAAAGTTCAGTGCTCATCTGCATGCTGTAGCTTTACTCTTTCCTCTAAAGTCTCTAATACATGTATCCGAGACAGGGTATTAGAACAAAAGCAGCAGTGGTGTATTACAGATTTCATGCTGATGGTGAGTATTGAAGTGACAGCGACATGGGTTTAGCAATTGCCTATATAATATTTTGGATATGTAGCACAAGGCAAGTTCATAAGATGCTCTCTAATACCAAATATCCCCAAATCAATAAATAGATCACAATTATCCCATTTAGACTGCCTTGTTTTGGATAAATCTTAGATACATGTTTATACTCATTAAAGTCCATACTGCTGTTTCAGCATTGGGAACTTGGAATTTGCGTATGTTTTTCCCAGTTCTACTACATAATGCTGCTGAGCTATTTGCAATACCAGAAGCTTTTATCTAAGCTGCTCCTTTGGGATTGCTCCTGTAAGAGGCAATGGCTTCCCATTCTCACGCTTGCTCACTGTATTTCCATACGTATTTACCTGCAGAATGAGCTGCTTTCTATATTACAGTCATTCTAAAACATTGAAGAAATTTTGCAGTCAGGTAGTGAGCAACGCAAGCCACAGTTTACCTGTGGTTGTAACATGCATCTTCCAACAAATAATTCATTTTTAAAACACTTAGCTATATCATTATTTGACCAGAAAACCATTCAGCTCCTTATCCCTTTTTCCATACTGAAAGGGAAACATTTGCCTACCTGAAAAGGAAAGATACAGCACTTCATTGCTGGCTGTATGCTTGTACAAAGCCTCTTTTTAACTTTTAAAAAAAAAAAAAGAAAAAAAGAAAAAAAAAGAATAGGGCTTGGATCCATTTAATTTTGTGCTTTGCTATACACAAACCACTCCCCACCCCTGCTTTTTTACTCTGAAAAAAACCCCATGCTTTCATTTTTCCCTTTGCAGATCTCCTTTGAGCAGGAAATGCTCTTTAATGTTTCAGAATAAAAATTGCAACATCTTAAATGCTGAAACTTTTCATCAGGTCCCTGTCATGCTCTACCACGTTATACACATTACATACAAACCGCTTCTTTTAAAGAGCAAGATAAATTACATTTAGTAAAGGAGAGTTTTGCACAGCAGCAACTACCAGTCTCTTGTACCAGTTCAGGGCAACAAACAGAAGGTTTTACTCTGGATCTGCATTTTTTTCCTTTAAGTACCAACTTGAACTAAAAATAGGGAACTGAATGAGACAAATACCAGTGCAAAGACAAAAATTACCTATGTAAACATGCATGTTTCAGTAATAATGCTCACTTTCAGTGAAAACAAATAAAAAAATATTACTTACAAAAGTTAGAAGCATGGATTCAGTCTTCTGTATTCAATTTATTTGCTGTTATGAAAAACCTATCTCCCACTGTTCAATCAAGACATACACTTCATGCCAAAACGACATAATCTGCTTACATCTGGATATCATCCACTTGCAATTTTGTTACCTGACTTTCTCGCTGACAAAAACTAAGCTGAATAAAAAAAAAGAAAGGGAAAAGGTCATCTTGTCTTTTCAGCTTGCTTATTTCATACATCTGTGGTTCGGTTTCTCTGTTTCTCCCACAGATGTGAAGCTCCCTCTTCCCACTGTGGTTCCTTCACATACGAAAAAGAAAAAAAACGAAATCAAACCAAACCCCACCAAAGATGAAGTTACAAAACCAAGGCAGTGTTCATACTCCTTACAATTTCAAAAGGAAGATTCAGTTCATGGGCTCACTAGCATAGGCACATGGTGAAAGAGAGCAGGAATTATACCCACAATGCAAATCACTCCAGCTGGGAGGCAAGGGAGAGATGAGGTGCCTTACCCCCATCAGTCTTCTCACTCTGTGGATTGGAAGCTCTCTCCTATGAGCAGCAGTCCAAGAGACAAGCACATAAGGAGACATGTTCCTTGATTTGAAAAAAAACCAAACCACCCCAAACAAAACAACAAAAAACCCCACCAAATCAAAAAGCCAACAGTGCTTCAAAGAACCCTCACTCCAACCCCATCTAGCAGGCACTGCAGAAAGATGCTACAGGCCTCAATTATTTAAAGGCAAGAAAGTACCTGAAATACAGAAGTCACATGATGGAGCTAACAGAGGATAGCACCAGACTTGGAATTCCTGGCATTGTTGTAAACAGAGATGCAGTTGAAACATGGGAGGAAAAAAAAAAAACCAAAAACCTTTTCTGAGAAGAAGCATCTGAACCAAGACTCACTTTACTCTGTCTGTGCCTCTCAACTTAGGGTCTCAGGCTCCTGCATGAGAAGATGGAGTTGGCATTTGAGTTAATAAAGCAGCTCAGCAGAAAATGTTCATTAGAAACTGATAGGTAACAAAAAGAGCTTTGAAAAGGAACAAACAAAGGAAAATAGAAATCACTGGCTAATTAGTTATGTGCTTCTTTTTCCACTATCGAGCACAAAGCATTTCCTCAAACTCAGTAATCTGGAAACAAGGAAAAAGGGAGGGTATAAAAATCTACTTTATTCCTTCTCTCTTTGTAAATACACTTAAAAAAGAATTGTTCCACTGTTGGGAAGGGGAAAAACTAAACAAAACAACAAAACCAAAACAAAAACCAAAAGAAGGAGCCAAAGGCTCACAAACTGGCAAGCATTCCCCAACTTGAACCCACAGCATTTCCTACTGAGGGCTGTATGATCCTCTTCAGTAAGGTGTAAAGAATTCCAAACACACAGAAAGTAGAGAAGCAACACCAAACAAAAGCTAATATAGTGCAACGCTTTGCCTGCTATTCATTTCTTCTTCATTTTTAGTTTATCTTTCATGCAGTTACTCCTTAAGTTAGGAACCAATCTGCTTGATGACTGCTTTCAGAGAGTTTAAATTTGTCAGATCTGTAAGTATAGAGACAGCAGAAAAAAAATCTGAAACTGCCCTAGAGAGAAAAACCACAGCGTTTAACAGAAAGATCTCTGAAACCAATCATAAAGCTCTTCAAAGAACTGTATTTTCCTGCTAGCTTTTGGATTTATTTTGTACCAACAGACAATGGCATGTTTACCTGCTACATTTCGGAGGTTCATTGAAAAAAGCTACCAAAATTCCAGTTGATCTCAGCATCATTCTGAAAGACAGTCAAATTCCATTTTGCAAAACCTGGAATATCTATGCAGTTTTTTAATGAGAAATGAAAACTTCACACACAGGACATCTTTTAAATCATTTATTTCAGTAGGAAAGATTTCTGAAACCTGTAATTCATTTTGACTAGCTTATGCAAACACACAATTTTCACACGCACACACAGAATAAAGTATTAAAAAAGTAGAAGAAAAAGGCTAGAGGACAGCCAAACTGCACATCACTCAACGAGATCATAGTGCAATCCCTCTATCCCTATAACACACCTCATGCCAGCATGAAATATTAAAAATGGCTTGTGTTTACTGCATGACAAACTTGATCCCCCTTCCAGTGATGGTTGGTCCTTACACCATTATTATAAACCACATCTATTACTTCCTGGTGCTTTTCACACTTCAATATGGTAGTATTTGAATGGATATGCTCCTGTACACAAGTAGCTAGAAGTGCCTGTAAACAAGGCGCCCCAGAAGCCTTTATTTCAACACTTAATTGATTTATACCGTTTTTCAGCTTCATCTGTGAACAGCTTGGGAATGGTAAGAAATACCTTCAGGAAACACATGTGAAGGCCAGAACATACCCAGATAAAGAGAAATAATATGCTAATCAAACACACAAAGGAAATGGAATATTTATGATGCTTTTAGCCATTCAAGAGCAAGATCAGGGCGATAGCCATAACTGTGTCACTATCTGAAGGAACTTGCATTTCATTACATTTCATACATCTTTTTTCTTAGCAATGTAACTTCCAGAAAACTTGTCAGCTCTGTTCTATAACGAGTATGGCTAAACTGAGTAATTTGTCTTTTCTCCTTTGACCTAACCCTTCTATTGTCTTTGAAGAGTCTAGAAAGCATAAGATTAATTTCCTAATTATCTTTCCAACATCTGAATTTATAAACACTAAAACTGCTATGTTTTTAAAAGGACGTGTTCCAGGAACACAAATATTTAATTGCTAGAGAACAACATATTCTTTCGTTTTTTCCTTCAAATACTTACAATTTCTTAATAATAAAACAATCTCTAGCAGTCAACTTTCCACGTAGTGTTGATACTAGAAATATACAGAACTGATCTTATGGGATATTAAGAAAGAGTAAGATTTATTCAAGCCTTTCCTTTCCCCATTTTTTTTCTATAGTCATAAGAATGCTCTTCAATGTTTACATCAAAATGGGAAAGAGAAAAGCAAACACCTTTCTAATAATGTAAGCTCTTCGTTCATGTGGTCTAGACCATAACTTGGATTACCCCTTTCAATCCCTACCCCCTATCTATCCAGAGACATACCAAAATAAAATTAAATTCATTTTGAAGAAGTCTGAGCTACTTCTGATAAAAGCTGAACAAGCCCAAGCTACCAAATATCTCTGCATTTTTCTTAAAAAGAAGCTATTCAAATACAAACACCCCACTTTCCTACTTCACCCCCCAGCTAAAGAAATTCAAGCCACCACTATTTTACACTGACCAAAAGAGCTAACTTCTGCTGAAATGTTAAATGACTGTAAGGAATGCTACCCCCTTGGAACATCAAGGACACAGTTATGCGAGTCTGCCATTGTGGTACACTCGGCACTGAAATAAAGGAATTGGTCTTCAAGTTAATAATAAGGCACTGACAAAAGTCCTCCTTAAAAATCAAGCACTTAGCCTCTTGTCACATCATAAATAAGAATGATGATTTTAAAAAAAGGATAACCCCTACAAACAAATTTCATGTCCACTCATACAGAATCTTTCCTAAAATGAATCACCTTATGCACATGCCACTTCTAGAGAAAAATTAAAAAAAGGGCAACACTTAAATAATAACAAAACTTTTGAAACTTTTCCTTGGAGGGCAAATAAGCAATTATCTGATGCAATGTAGTAACAGCCCTGGTGTCTTGATGCTTGCAACAGGCAGCATACTATAGCTGCCCATGGAAAAGATTGGAACTACTAACACTGGTAGGTTAGCATACCAAGAAAAGGACAAAGAATAAAGAAAAACGCCACCGACAGAGCCAGAAGAAACAAGATCCCATGATTTACCTTATCTTGATTTGAACAAGATTTGCAAAAGTTAATCGAAGCCACAATATCAATTGCATTTTATCAAAACTAATGAAATCTGGGTGTTTTTTTTAATGCTTTTGCTCCCAATATGTTTTCAAACACATATGCATAGCTTCTGTTAATGCTTTTCTTGGTAAAAGTTCAAGTGCTCTGCAGCTGCATTTTGAGGAGGAAAATTAATCAGCTGATTCCTCAAAAGAGACACTGATACCTCAGGCAGGAGGCTAAAACATCTGCATAAATAGGGTGCTGCTTGATACAGTAGCTGCAGAGTTGACAAAAAGTGTTTGCCATTAAAGTATTTTCTTTTACGGATCTTTCTTCAGTATGATTTCACAGTAATCTAAAAGAGCTAACAGTAACACAATTTTAAAGCTGGGTGCTAAAGCTCATTCATCAAGTATTTACGTGCATTCATTTAGTATTTGTAATTTTAACATCTATAACTTGCACCTAAATACTTAACGAATCATTATAGCCTGAGTAATACTCCTCTGGCATGAAACATCTGCAAGATTAAATACATGTCCGGGATGAGGTATGTTAACTCAAATTATCAGAATTTTTCAAAAATAGATCTCCTTATCTGCTTTCTAAGAACACTGGAATAGAAGTCAGGTTTGAAAAACCTACCCAAAAGTAGTATGGATTAAGTTAGAAGGATAAAAGTATTCAACAACCACTGCAATTTCTAATGCACTGCACCAGATTCATGAACCAGACATTCCCTGTTGTTCAGTCTTCCCCAAGACTGTTAGTTCAGCTAACAGTGGTCAGCAGTCAACAGATGATTAACATTTACATGCAAAATCTTGCTAAAAAGATCTACACTGAATACTTTTTGCTCATATGCCTCCAAAACAAAGAAGAGGCATCTTTAGTTTCAAAATCAAAACATTAAGAAATAAAGTGACAGACACTAGCTGAAATACTTCAGCAGTTAACAAAATAATCAATTAGAGCAATACATTAAAAATAAAAGTCAAACTACCAACTATCTGAAGTAGTCTGGGTGACAGTCTTACCTGAATACCATGAGCATGTTGCTATCCTTGTTTTCTCAGCACTGGTTTTAATTATTTATATTGTTAATCCCTTTTTTAAAAAGGGTGTTACTACATTCTTTACAGTGTATTTGACTGGTCTGAATCTTTCCAAAGCTTAGCTGAGGCAGCTCTTCCTCAGGGAACAACACTACCACCTCCTGAGCACCATTTATCTCAAAATATGTAACACTTCAGTATTTCTGTGTTGCCTTGTGGGACTACTTGGCTAAATATGAGATAAACAATAGGAAAGTACTTAACTACTCACTGTTACAAGTGCCAATAATGTTTTCCATGTTGTCATTATTCACTCCAGTTACTCTGGCTACACGTTTTAAGTAACTACTCCTACAATACTCAATATCTCCCACAAAACCGAGCATATCTGAGGGTAGAAAAGCACGGAAGAGTAGGAGGGCCAAGAACAGTGGAAGTTGGTAACAGCAACAATTCACTAAATAATGACTTGTGAATCTTCTTGCCATAAACCCCTAACTCAAAACAGCTGGAAAAATAATAATAAAAAAATAATAAAATTAAACAACACCTTCTGACCTGGCTCTGTCTTTAGCAAAGCTGTGTGATGTCAGGCTGTGGCTCCTGGCTCCCTCTCAGTAACAGAAGAACAGATACAGTTATGCAGCAATGAACCTATAATAGCTTATTTAAAAATTCAAAATCCACAGGCTATTTTCCACAATGCTTAAAGAAGTACACACATTGTTAAAGAAACAGTTGCTGAGAAGAACACACATCAAGTATTTTTTAAAACAGAAAAAAACACAAAATTAAAGTTGTGCAAAGTCTACTACTGTAACACTGCTGTCTATGAAGGTGATGTCTTTACTACACACCCAACATGGGTAAGCTTGGGAGATGTGTGAATTACAGAGGGATTCAGCACAAGCAACCCCTTCCGAAAATGAATGACTTCAGGATCAGAACAGACTATTCATTCCCCATCAAAACAACAACAACAACAACAAAGAATTGCAAAGGGACTCAAATTCCCATGGTGCTTGTGGTATAATTCTGACAGAAGCATCCTTTCTACCAACAGCCAATTCACAAGAACAATTATTGGAAACAAACCAGCCTATTACTCTTTATTCTACATCACTAAGTAGTTGAAGTTTGTTGTGGTTTTGTTTGTTTTACAATGAGATTTAATTATCCTTTTTTGTGCCACTTCTGCCTCCTCCTCTCTTCCCCCTCCCAAAACAATAATTTCCACTAAGAGATTAATCTGACTCTGGAAAAAAACCCCAAAAGTTAATTTATAGGCTTCTACTCAAATGCAATAAACAAACTGTACATTTTCAAAATAATAACTACTAGTAGAAACCTTTATTAGATAGTTAGAGAACTCTGCCACAGACTAGTAGGTAGCTTATTTCTTTTTAAAAAGGAGTATTCACGGTGGAATCTGCAAGCGTATTTACGGCCACTAAACCACAATGTCAATGGAACAGTTACTACTTTTTCACAGACTTCAGAGTTCTGACATCAGAGTCATAGAGTCATATTTTTGACAACGTCTCCTTGCTTTACAAAGATCACATTTTTGAAGATTAAAGAAAGACTAATCATTCAGGAAACTATACCTAGGTGATGTCAAGGAAACCCAAATAAAACAAGAATCAAAGTCTTAAGCATAAAACACACATAAAGCATAGCTCCCTTTTTACAACCATAATGTTTTTCTCTGAGAGTAATTTCAGTGATCAAGAATTATGCCAGTCAAGAGTGGAATTTTCAGTCCCACATCTTTTCTCTCCTTAGGTTACCCTACCTTCTAGTATATTAATTATTTGTCTGGAGATCAGAAGAGTTTCTGTATGTAAGGTCTGCTTTAGGCCATGTTATCAGCACCACACAACGTCAATTATTTTGACCAAGACAGATACTAAAACCCAGTTATTGCCAAATGAGAACATGAAAGCTTGAAATTGTGCCTCTATCTTTTTAAAATGGAGATCTTAAGTGATACTATGAAACACCATATGCTAACAGTGGTCCCTAACTGATAATTAACAGATACCCAGAGAAGTAAAATGTCTCAGTGAGCTATATCCAGGTGTTTGGTTCTTTTGTCATTCAACCTTTGCATGTAGAGGAGTGACAGGTATAGAAACAAATGGGAAGAAAACACTCAGTTCTGACCCCACAGTGCTTTCAGGTTTGTCTTTTCCACACACACACACCTTGACCACCCAAAACACGTGAACTACATTTTTAACACGGAATTAGGTAACAACGTACCAAAAAAATTTTGGTGTGTAAGTGCTCAGCCTTTGTGCCACTTGTAGGGAATATGGCTCCCATACAGTACTAAGGTTTGCAAGGTTACTGCTACTTAAGCTTGCAGTGGTTAAGGTTTCTCATACTTATAGGTCTGAGAGAAATAACATTGCTCCAGGCTAAGTGTGCCTGGGACAAGCTCCCATCAACAACTCCTGGTATAAACAACATATCTAGAACATGTAGTACCTCTTTTACCCAGTTCATACATAGCTTTTGATACAGGTCTTAAATACCAGTTTACTTGTTTTCTTAAGAATGCCTAAAAAGGTGAGTTATTTTCAAAATTAGTATAAAGTTAAAAGAAACTCAAACTAGCTACAATCTATTTAACTCAAGCACAGCACCGCCAGAAGTTTCACACACACTATTTGGTGTTTCATGTTGTTTCTTCTTTCACTCTTTAAGGCAGTGGTTTCCACAGGTCAGTTCAGACAACATAATGAAGCATGGTCCATGGCAATTCTTGTTGTAACTCCATTTTTAATTTGGGGGACTGTACTCCCCAACCATCAGTGGTTTTGTTCAGGGCTCCAGAGTTCAGAGATCGAGTTGACAGGCTCTGTTCTGGCACAGAATACAGCTGGCACATTTGTCATCAGGACCTCGTTCTCAATTATGAGATGGTTTAAATTGTTCTTTTTTTGTTTTGAATTAAGCTATTATTCAAAGGTCATCAAGTTGGCAGGAACCTGAAAACAAAAATATAGCAGATTTAGTTTGGGTAGCAGCTAACTACACCCCACCACTTCACAGACTAGTCACCTGTTTAAATGCACATCATTAATGCTTGTACTGTTTCCAGACAACAGGAGGAAGAACACAACTATCATTCAGCTGTACAAAAATACTTAGAGCTGAAGAAAACCAAGGTATAACCAAAATATTCAACTGCTTTGTGGTTTATACTTTTATATATATGACCACAGATCTTATTAATTTTGATGACATTTAAGATTTAAGTTGTCAGCAAAACAACCTTAGCATGATAAATCTCAGCATCAAACTACACAAGCAGAACCTTCTCACTTGAGTCCCACCTACAGAATTCTTGGCACACAGGTCAGTGATTGATGTAGGCCTTCTAGTATTTTTAAGACTAATTTAAAAAAAACAAGGCATAAACACTTGCCTGGGCTTTTCCCATAGGAAACCTGAATGCCTACTGTAGACATCACCCCTTTTCATGAAGATTAAAGCTAGTTTGCATTACATTAGTTTATATCCCCATCCTCTTCCCATCAGGAATTTGCCTGACAGCAACATCTCTTGTTTACTCGGGTTATTAAAGAGCCACCAAATTCCAGATGACTTTCAATAAATACCCAGTTTGGTCAGATTTGAAGCATGAATTTCTTATTTTGCATGTATTTTTCTTCAACACCTCCCACACGAACATAGGCTGAGAAAGTTGGGGCTATTCAGCCTGGAGAAGAGAAGGCTGCGTGGAGACCTCATAGCAGCCTTCCAGTATCTGAAGGGGTCCTACAAGCATGCCAGAGAGAGACTCTTCATCAGGGACTGTAGCGATAGGACAAGGGGGAATGGGTTTAAAATTAAACAAGGGAAGTTCAGGTTGGATATAAAGAAGAAGTTCTTTAGTGTGAGGGTGGTGAGGCACTGGAACAGGCTGCCCAAAGAAGTGGTAAATGCTCCATCCTTGGCAGTGCTCAAGGCCAGGTTGGACAGAGCCTTGGGCAACATGGTTTAGTGTGAGGCGTCCCTGCCCATGGCAAGGGGTTGGAACTAAATGATCTTAAGATCCTTTCTAATCCTAACCATTCCATGATTCACCACTTACCTGTAGAACCAAGACTGATCAACTGGGCTAAAGTTCCATCATTAAAATTAAAAGTAGTATCTATTAAAATAGTTCACAATATTATTCAAAACTGGGTAGGTTTCTATACTCTATCAAAAGCACACTTAAACATCTAAACTTTATTAGGCAGTCATACTGTTAACAAGCAAACAAGATCTTTCATTGCAAATAGTACCATAAGGCATCTCTCTAGGGAAAGCACTGCTCAGGAGTCAAATCACAATCAAGAGAAAAACTTTTACAGGATTTTCCCCCCAGCACCCATTTGGTAAACCAGCCTTTGTACTCTCATGTCTGTGGAGCACTGCTTCTTCTATGGGAGCAACTATGCTGCAGGAACCCATATAGTACAACTACATAACATGCCAGGAAACAGAAAATATGCAACAAATTATGGTAGCAGAGTTTTTGCCTTTCAGTGGAAGTTGTTTTTTTTTGTTTTGGTTTGGTTTTTGGTGGGGTTTTTGTGGTTTTTTTGTTTTTGGGTTTTTTTTTCCCTTTAACTAATCTTCCTCTGCTTTTTTTCTTTTAAAATCTCCTTCACTTATCTTCACTTTGCTGTCATATTTTCCACAGGAAGCTTCACCAAGATCCTTAAGGCTGCTGAGTTTGCACAAGCTATGGGCTGAATGCTTTAAACAACTTTCCACTAAATAGTATTGTTAAGCCTTACCGAATAAAAGCTGTTCTCAGAGAGGGCAGTTTTCAGGCTTTCCTGGAAGTCACCACTTGCTTGCAAACTCTTTGCCACTATTCCCACATTCTCCAGTTAGGAACACAGGAACACAGAGGAACTTCCTCTCCTGCACTCTGTCTCTTATACTTTTGAATGCTAAGGTTTACTGCTTTTTATATAACTGTACAATAGCCTTTTTAAAATAGGCAATGACAAAGATAACGCTGCTCAGACAGATATTTTAGAGCATTCCTTCCATTTCCCCAATTGCTTTAAAGTAGCCTCAAGATAGTCCCAAATCTTTCTTAATTATTACAGAAACTCTTGAGGACTTGCTTGCAAAGGGACAAACAGGAAAGCTAAGGCAAATCAACAGGCATATGAAATTGATGTACAGGCTGCTCAGAGTAGATTGCTCTTCATACACAGCTATCAGTTACAGCTTCGTCATCTTGAAGACTTATCTGAAGTCTTAATAGCTCATATTCCTTTTCAACACCTTGCTCTCACCTGTTGTCTGTTGCTTTGGCAGGCAGCACTCAGGTGTTTAAACCAGAGCATTGCATTCATTCTGTTTCCAGCTTGAAATTTGTATGAATTTCCTAAATGAGAAAGGTACAGAAAAAACTGATAAAGAAACATAAACAATCCTATGTATTTAAAATCCTACCCATATTCAAATACCTCTGAACTAAAACATTATGTAAACACTTAATAGCAGAAGGGTCACATAACTTCACACTTTGTCTGGCATAGGTGCAACTTTATTGTTTGGCCTAGTGTGAAAGAAGTTTCAGCTCACCTGCCTTCTTTTCCAACATTCTAAATTTCAACTAACACAAGCGAGAATGAGGAAAGAACAAAACATTCTCAGATCCCTACATCAAAAATGTTTTTGTTCAATGCCATTATTACAATTTGCCTATAATATGATTTCATAATTTTTTAAGGAAGTGCACGATAGCACTGAAATACACTCTGGAAAGTTGGATTTGAAAATATTTGAAGACTGTTCCTAAAATATTAATACATTTCAGACTATTATTTTCAGTGTCTGGTGTTATACAGTGCTTGCTTAGGCTCAGAAAGACCAGAGATGACAAAAACATTTCATGTTGTTATTACTGAGCTTAAGCAGACAACTATTCATAATTTACACCACATATCAGTGGTGCTAGAATAGATGCTTGGAAATAATATATACTAATTCTTGAAGTGGACAAGGCAGTCAATAACAATAAGCAAATTATTTTCTTTCTGCATAGCTTGAAAGGCCATGGTCAAGGTCTGTAGTGATAGGACAAGGGGTAATGGGTTCAAACTTAAACAGGGGAGATTTAGGTTATATGTAAGGAAGAAGTTCTTTACTATGAGAGTAGTGAGGCACTGGAATGGGTTGCCCAGCGAAGTTGTGAATGCTCCATCTTTGGCAGTGCTCCAGACCAGGTTAGACAGGGCCTTGAGAAACCTGGTCTAGTGGAAGGTGTCCCTGCCGATGGCAGGGGATTGGAACTGGATGATTTTAAGGTCTTTTCCAATCCAAACCATTCTATGAGTCACTGTTTAAACTGAAACCAGGATGCTACATTGGAGTAATGGAAATCAAGGTTTCTCTGCAAAACTGTCAAGATCTCCTAGGAGTTTTCCTCCTGGTAAGAGCACTACATTTGAACAGATGGCTTGGGTTTTATTTTTCATTTGGAGAGGAGAGGGGACTGGTCAAGTACCTAGTGTTAGCTAAATGTTGAACTTCTTGCTTTCATTGTTACTTACATTTTCACATAAGTGAAAATGCCTCTGAGTGGTCTAAACATAGGTTAAAAGAATGCAGATGAATACTTGCAACAGAAGCACAACTGGAGTTACTAGTTTGGAGAGTTCTTAGAACTCAATGTAGACTCTAAGGATTCTCCACAGACAATTGTTCCCATAGCATTCTAAAGGCACACATGACATGTTTCAGAGCAGCTGAATAGGTGAAAAATAACATCCTTCCAATTTCTTTTAGTTGCTTATGAATGCCTCAGCAAAGCAAATGTTTATTCTGAGGATCCCTGCACTCCTGGTGCTAGCATTGCTTACCCTTCTCAGAATCAGTCAGTAAGAAGAGATCTGGATGCTCAGGGTCATCTGCCATCATCACCATCCAGCCCACCACTGACACATTTTTACTTGGTGTGGATTTGAACTGCAAATACAAGCAGAGACCAACTGAAGTAAACCAAGAAGCTCTAGCCAGACAGACTGCACTGCACAGAACAAGCATGCAAAAGGGCAGTTCTTCTCAGTGCAACTGTTTCAAGACACAGAATAACTTCAAAGGAAGCACAGAACTTCATAAAATTAAGAATGTTATGAATTTTATATGGAATTGGTGAAAACAGAGCTTAGTACAATGAATGATATTCAAAACAAATGAAAAGCAGTACCAAAATCCCCCCAAATGTACCGACATCTAAACTGTACTGTATGAAAACAACAGCATTCCTGACGTTATTGCATATGTGTAGTACACTCTAGTGCAAAAAAAGGGCATTAACAAAACAAACCTAATCCCTCTACTGTTAACAAACAGCAGAATTAAACTTGTCCGTGCCATAATTATTCAAAGTTAACATGCGTTAAGTATTATAATAGACTGTAATTAGACGAGTCCTGTGAACAAGATAACACAACTGTGCAATTAAATATTATGACCTGATGAATGAAATGGATCAAATGGGGGTGTAGATTCAATAAACAAGTGCACAGAATACAATGTCCTCATTTATCAACAAGATGTTCAAAATGACAGGGTTTTCCTGTTCAAAGTGCTACTCACACACTTACAACTTAGGCCTCTTATAAGCACAATACCTGTCTCTGCTACACTAGCCTCTCTTAGTCCCACTCTCCTTTTCATTCACCTTGTCAGTATTATTTTCTAGTTGTCGGGCTTCTTCTCTCAGTTACAGGCTACTTGCCCATTAAATCCAACCCATTTCCAAACCACAAGGCTCCTTCTCCCTGGTCTCCTTGCTTATCTATTAGCAGATCTTCACAAATCACCTCTCAGTACTTGCTCAGGTGCTCCATTCACTCCCCAATACCTAATTCATTCAGTTTCTCCCAGCTCTCTGGTTGCCAGATCTGATCTCTTCTTCCTACATTCATGGATCTGACACAGATTTCTCATCAGTCCTAGCACTCTTACCCTCTGCAGTGCTTTACCTCACTTCTCTGCCCAGGAGGTCCAACTCTTCTATAGGTCCTCATCAGATATGTCTTCCTCCTGTCTTGTGAAATCGCTATTCTAACCTGGTTCTTAGTACAGGAATTTCGACCTCTCTTCAATTATACTATTAGAAATGATAAAGCTAAAACAATCACAGGGACCTTTAAAGTCATTAAAATAAATGTATACTTCTAGAATACTTTAATTCTCCATATTAACACGACATAGCAGATTTACAACATTAAATATAAAATGTCTTTTGTTTCATTTTAGAGATACTGCTTTACTATTACAAATCTAGAACTCTGGTACAGCAAAAACCCCATTACTGCTAATAAGCTTGAGAGTATAACAGTAATGTGAGAGTTTATAAGAATATTCTCTATATGGGAATATAATTACTTTATAAGTAAAATTCTACTGTGAGTCTAATGTCAGTTATTCTAATCTATGCCACAGATTAACTGGAGACCTTGAATATCCAGGTAAATTTATCTGTCTGGGGCTTGTGCAACAGGCTACATTAGAACTTTAAATGAACAAATATTAAGACCAACATTTGAAATAAAAAATATTTTAAGCAAGTTCAAAATAATTTAAGAGTCCAGTCTCTCTGTATGTTATAAACATCTGAATGCATCATTTCTGTACTGCCCTCTTTATGTTGCTATAGTTACACCTGGAGAAACCATTCCATCACAACTTCCTATCAGTCAAGTTCAGCTGATCTTTATCTAATGTTAATGGAAATATAAAAGCCTGGAAACTTTGAAGTGATGCTTGTACAGATAGCTTAAACATAAGAGTGATGATGATTGTTCTTAGGAAAGATATGCCTGCCAAACTTCAAAATGGATGCCCTTTTTTTGCTATAACTAAGGCTAAAACTGTGGGAAAAGACTAATCCTCATAAAACCCATAGAACTATACATATTAAAGTTAAGTAACTCTACTGCCTTTGGAAGGTAGACAGATTTGTTAACACCTCATAAGAAAAGTAAATTGTAAAGCTCTATCAGACAACATTACATCTTTCCAAATGGAAACTAAAATTTCTTTGAAAATTCCAGTCAGTGACGAAAAACAATAAGGAATTTTATCTGAAAGAAGGAATAAAGACAAGGAAAGGGAATAATAAAAAAATAAAAGGATAAAGCTTATGAGTTCTTAAAGGACTTGCTAGGGACCCACTGAAGACATTGTCTCGAAAAATAAAGATGGCACACCTTACGCTTACAAGGGATCTGCAAAACGCAAACTTCCAAGTAGTCCTACAAAGCGTTAATAGATCATTTTCCCAGAGGTCGAAATTTGATTCACAAGTGGTTTTAACAGGCTACAGATCAACAATGTACCTCTTAAACTGCACTCCTTTCTAGAGTTTCATGAAAACATTTGCACTTTCCTACGTTAGCTACATATCATAACAGTAGGTATACAATACATAAAAGTGCCATGCAATCAAAATTGCTAGAGCTTGCTTGTTTTTGCACTTTATTCAAAACAATTAGCTAATCATGGTACTTCTCCAAAAAGTAAAAAGCTCCACACAAGGAAAGTGTTTCCTGCCAGCATCAATCCATCGTCACTTAAAACACATGTCAGTTTTCCATCCCTGTGCAAGGCTGAATTTGCATGCCATGTTTACATAGTCCCCCAGGGCAGTTCATTCTCTACTGACGCGCAGAGCCTTGCTAACAGCAAGTCTGCTTTGTTACCATGAAGGGAATGAAAGCTTCATTGTAATTTAATGTTCCTCGTTCCTCTTTGCTTTTTTTTTTTTTAATATAGGCCACTGGAATGACCCTCTTATAATACACATATAAAACTACACAGCTCTGCTGTTAGGCTTCACATAACTGATTTCTTGTTGTTGTCCTGAGCTCAAAGGCTTTTATACATCTTTGAATCAAAACCTCAGAATTCCTCTGTGAACAGACTTTTCACTCCAACCTTTTGGCACCTACAGATCCCTCCTCTTCTCCTGCTGAGATTTTACAGCTTTCTAATATTCAAATCATTTCCTTGGTGGCTGAACATACTTCCTAGGATGACAGCATTCTTTACCAGGGTATTTCAGTGAAAATGACTGAACAACAACTATCAAGTCGTCTGGAGTGCCAGTAAATGGGTCTAATTCTGAATGTAGTGGAAGGCTTGGAATGAACAAGGGTTCATGCCCAAGCATGAAGCCTCAAAAAACCTCTGTTGCTTTTCCAAGTACTTACAAACATGGAAAAAATCTCTCATGCATGCTATGTTGTCACAGAAACTGGTGAGATTCTTCCAGCTCAATCACTATAAACAGATGGATTTTTTTATGGGCATATTCACATTTTCCAGGGTGAATGCCTTATGTAAGACTAATTCTAAGTTGGCTATTTTTTACTATTGTCCCTTTCTGAAGGTGCACCAGTGCTACAGTTCTATCACAGAAGCTCATTTGTGGCTACCGTTTCAGCATATGAGATAAAACCTTAAGCATTCCAGACACACTCCTCCCCGGTTCTCCTGTACCAGATCTCTGGGCTCTCAAGTTCACATGCTCATTACAGACAATTTTACAGTACTGTAGTAATAACTGAAACCTCTTCAAGACTGAAAATGCAAAGCTCATTATAATCAGTAGTATTTCTTAGTAGACACAGCACAAGAAGGTTTGTCACATCCAGGCATCCTCTTCCTCTTGACTAGATCCACATCTAGAACACACACTATACTGGATGCACTCCTTTGTCTTCGATCATACGCATGAGAAGAGCTGACTTGCCCATGTCTACAAGGGAGGGGATTTCTTGTACTTTTTGCGGGATTACACTGAGATTTTTATGAAGTAATTTTCCGAAGAGGTTGGCTATTATAAGCTTGGAAGAGCTTTTAGTGTCAGTGCATTCCAAGTTCTCAGTCTCAGCTGCCTTAAGCAATAGCAGCAGCAGAACGGTCAAAAGCATGCCTGTAATCAAGACACATTCACCATGAGAGTTCTAAGCCAGGAAACTTTATGTAGCAGACTGACTTTTTTGTTGCCAGCGTTCCTTTCCATGTCACAGAGGCCTTGAGAAAGGAAGCTGAAAAGACAGATGTTTATATGGCTCCAGAAGATGCTTGGAATATTTTACCTGTGTAAATCTCAAATGTATCAATCTGAAAAGCAAACATGATTCAAAGTAGACAGCATCATCCTTTTTATCCATTTAACCTGGACAGTAACAAAACAAAACATGTGTGAAAACAAAACAAAATGTGAATTGAAGCATGACATTTGACAAGCCATCTTCACAGACTGCAAAACAAAAGCTGAGGTTTTGGGCTATAACCCTGTAGTGAAATGTATGGAAAAATAAGCCATCAATACCTAGGCTAAAATTAGAACACAGATAGACTACCTGAACAAAGTTACTGACCACCTATTACTAGGCTGTCTATTAACCGGAGCCTCTCTCCCTAATCGACCAACCTCAGTCTCTCACAGCAGTTACCAGGTTATTTTCCACCTTAACTTCAGGCTAAAGATCATACTCTGTGTTATAATCATCTTTGGAGCAGAAGTATGTGTGCATGCACTGTGAGCTATTTATTTCAATGAAAGACAATCCAAACTGTAGCTAAGAGGTATTACATTATTTTAACCATGACTGTACTTGGGAAAACACACAGAAGATCCAAGCTTCATAACATCCTTTGAAAACACAAACAGAACAAAATATGTTTGCTGCCCTAAAAAGCTAAAAGCAAGTCTTCAGCTTTGTACAGACAACACCCAGGTTGCACTGGATAGTTCAGTACAGTCTCACAGAGCCAACTGTAAAAGAAAAAAAGGCATCTGCTGTAGCCATCGTTGCTTTTTAATACTGTTCCTCCATCTCCTTTTCCTGGGAATTGCATTGCTCAAACTCAGCTCTGTATTTGTAAGCCATAAGGCTGGCAGACTTCTAACTCTGCCAGCATTATGGACTTGAAAGTCTCCTAGTCTGTATCTGCAAACTTCATTATTGGTCTGGCACATTCTTGGACAAACAAACATTAGAACGTAAGGATGCGAAACAGATTACAGCTTCCTAGGGATTAGTCTATATTCACTAGTAGTTTGGTTGTAGGTATCACCACACATCAGTGACTTGGGGAATATTAAAAGTTAGTTCCATCAGTTCAGAAAATGATTTTTGAAAGAGTATTCTAAATGGGTATGACTGCATTTCACGACAAAAGCTTCTGTTTCAAGACAAAGGCTTTTGCAGTCAGAGACTCTAGAGGATCAGATACCAGTCTTGAATGTTTACATTTATTACTTTTTTACTTCATTCACTTTTCCTAAAGGAATGGCAGGACCATTTACATGATTAAAATGTTATTGTGAAGGAAATATGTATGCAAACAGACCACAAAAATTCAAAATACTTCATTTCCAAACAGTTACCAGCTATGCAATTTTTCCAAGTTCTCTAAACCCATATGTTACTTAGATTGTTTTAAAACATTTATGCACAATACTGAAAAAGCTTATGATTTAATAGGTACAGCTACGATAAAGTCATCATACAGTACTTTGACAGGCAGTGGACAAGAGAGACTTACAAATACATATTCTGTTCTTAAAAGAAAACAAAATGCAATTTTGGTATAAAGCCTAAAGGCATCACATCATAACAGGACCATGAAGTCTGACATTACAAAAAGATTTCTTTTCCATTTCTCAACGTTTCCAGAAAAAACAAGCAACCAACTGTTAGAGACATAATGCCAGCACAAGTTCCCTCTCGGTGCTTTCTTCTTCATTTGCTTTAATATTTTGTATTTCTGCTCATAATAGTTTACAAATCTGCTCTTTCCAACTACCTTTACTTTTAATGAGACAGACTCCTTCCGTAAAGTTTTCACTGATACCAGAGGCAAACACATCCAAACACATACAGTTCTCTAAAGACACCCAGGAGACAGGATGCTTGGCTAACAGGCCTTTGATCTGGGCTAGTATTGTCTTAATTTGGAAGACAAACTGAGTAGGATCAGTTTCGATCTCACCTAAGAAATCAGAGCCAGTAGGGGTGGGACTACTGAAGAGGATGATGGCAAAGAAACTATGTAAATATTTCTAAAAGTAATTAGCTCATTAAACTACTTTGAGTATCAGGATACTGTTTCCTAATGAGCTACTTTCAATAAAAGTGGAAAATACTCAGGGTTTTTGTAGATTAAGACAACATTGCACACAAGCTTTCCACACAGAAAATTCAAATATCCAGGAATATACTAGTCAGAAATCTTAGGCTTCAGATCTCCACCCTCTCACCATAAAAATGTTAAGATAAAAAACCCCAGTATTTTGTAGGGGAAAAAAAAAATTTAAAAAATAAAAGGCCACTTACAAGGATTCTAGAAGCACATCTCAGTTTATAAAATTACATAGGCTTTATGCAAAACATTTTTTAGTGAGCATTGTCATAAATTAATCTGAAACACTGGCCAAGGCAACTGTAAGCGGTTCCGAGTAGTGAATGAACTTGGAAAAAGATCCAAGTATCTCAGATTTTATCCACTTTCTTAATAGAATCTCTGGTGGCATCCCCTTTCATTGTAATTAACCAGGAAAACCAGGAACTATGCACACTGTAAGATCCCTGGAACATCTACAGAAAATCTTTTTACTGTTTCCCCACATAAGCAAAGTCTTATGAGCTTCTTTCAAATAAAGCTGCAGCAAATAAACGGAAAGCCAGCATCATATGATATGCTAGCTTTCTGCTTAACATTAAGTGCTCTGTACTCTGTTGTAGTTAACAGATTACAGGATTACATAGAAAAAAAAAAGCAGTCTAATTTTACCACAGATATGAAATCAGTACACGCTTAATGTCATACGTAGTGACTTCTCAGAATTTCCACATCAATGTTTGTTTGGATTTCAAGTAGCAACAAACTGTGGCAAGACTCAGAGATAATCAAAAGATATGACTTCTATCTTAGAAAAGCAGACAGACCCAATGATATAGTTCCTTCCCTTATAGAACAACAAATTCAAAGAGACACATCGCATATGCAAAGCAGATGTTCTTGGTGCAGCATATAAACCAAGCATGGTATTTCCATTAGGGCATATCCATAAGAGGTGACTGATTGGAAGACAAGATAGTGCAGACTAGAAATCATGCAAGTCCTGAACTACTTTCAGTGTTTACATCAGGAAATAACATTTTAATTTTGGCAGATGATACTAGAATATGTCTGGTTTACATACATGTTTTCTCTCTGTAGCCTTCAGAGATTTTGCAGCGTAGTAAAAGAGCTGGGTTCCACACAGTGCTACCCAATATTTTGTCCAAGATGCTACCTAGAGAGAAAAGAATAAAAACCAAAAGTGCAATAGATGAGTGAAATATTTCATAATATTGAGCTGTAAAATATCAGGCATCATCCTGCAAGAACATGACAGCACTAACTGCCCAGCCAAACTGACAGCCATGTTTCCAAAACTGCTGTTTCTAGTTATTTGTGTAGGCCTTTGAATGCATTAAAAATCTAGAAAGCAGAAGGAACATGTGCTTTTCTCACTAATCTGAGAAAAGATTTCTGCATCTCACTCTATACTTTCTGCAACCCTTATTGAACATATCATTGAGTTACAGCACATCTGTCACCTTTTCATTTTGTGTACTGTCATAAAGCACCTCCCATTGTCATGAATATGTATTTTTATTTATAATTCATAATCAAGCATTTGTAATGGAAATGCTAAGAGTTACTGTATATTGATAAATTGTTAGGACCCACCTACTATTCAGGAAGACAAAACATGCTCCTGTCTTTTAGAGTTACCAGTAATTTTAAGAAATTTTATGTAGCATTACACTTCTATTCTACTCCCTTGATTATGGCTATAGCCATATAAACGGAATAATCCACCACAGAAGCCTAAACCTTGATTAGCAAGGCAGAGACGATCTCAGACACTGGAATTAGTTGCACAGTGGCCATTTTACTGTATTTATAACTGGGCAAATGAATAAGGTGAGAAAATGAATCAAAAAATCTTACTGTAGGTTTTTTGCCTTCTTTCAACAAAGTCTTCCTCCTGAGAACACCTTGAATAGTAACTGCTCCTGGATACAAATGAACAGCCAAATCTTCAGATTCTAGGGAGCTGAAAGGAGCATGTGAAGATTTGCGTGAAAAAGCATTCTTCCTTAAGTAGTTTTCCAATCATTACCACAAACTAATGCAAGTACCTGCATTTTAATTTAGAAATGACAACTACTTATTGGACTTCATTGTGGAAAAAGGCTTTTACTGTTACAATCAATTGGTGTTGTGGAATTTACACTAACAAGCAAAATTATCAGAAAAATTAATTAGTGAAGCAGGTAATCCTGAATTAGAAAAAGGAAAACTGAAGACAACTGAAATAGAAGAACAATTAAATTTAAAAAGCAAACATTTAAAGTACATTCACACAGTTGCCATATGTGTTAAAACCTCTCCTTCAAGAGGTTTTTTTTTTCCTTGCAAGAAAGATTGAGTATTTTTTTTGTTAGGAACACTGGAATCATTAGCACACTGAAACCGAAGAGTAGCTCAAACATGCACAATCTTTAAAACATCTGAAAGCAAGAAGAGTGGGCAGGAGCAGTAATAAAGAGTAGAAACCCAAACCACAGCTTTAAGGTGTTTTAATACATCTGGTGCTCTACTGAACATATACCCTACATAGGATCTAAAAGCAATGGGCCAAAAAAAATGCCAGGTACAGCACTGTGAAAATAAAACTCAGCTTTATTAAAATTGTGAAGCTGACTGACTTACAAAACATTTTCAATCAAAACAAAAAAAATTACAACAAAATGTCAGTCAGAGCATAGAACTAAACTGCTAAACCCAGCAGCTTTCTAGAAAAGCCAAGAAATTGAATAGTGCCTGAAACTCATTTTGAAGTAAGCCAGGATTTGCTGTTTCATTGATCCTAATATTCATGAACATTCACAGTAAACTGGAAGTTTAGCAAACGTTTTCATTGCAGTACCTATTGCGGATGATGATATGGAGACATTTTTGGACATTGATATATATATGAACATGAGTTTAATTCAGTTTAATTCAGAGACAATGCTGGCTTCTTAACATGAAAAATGTGTCATAGTTAATGGCCATCTCTTTCCCAACTACAGTGCCACACAGCTGGAGACAGAATTTGTATTTTAACTAACCAGAATAATCAGTTATATTCTTCTATCAGCTTGCGATTAATGCAATATATAACAAATCTCTGATTTCAGGGAAGAGGGGAAAAGAAATTCAATACAGAACTGCCAGCAAAGAAAACATCTTGAACGCCATTCATTAGCACAAGAATCAGCTTTGTTGTCCATGTCAGAACTACCAACACTGCTATGCAGTGGCATGCAGTTAGAAAGCTACCTCTGGTAAAACATCTTTAAGCCTTGATATAAAGATCCAATGGTTCAGAATTTGGATTTGCAGACTGGAATGAACAAAAGCCCATATGGTGATACAGATTAAGTCACAGAAGAGAAAAGTTTCAAGTCTGAAGAAGGTCTCTACCTTTATTTTGACATGTAAGTTAGAAACATAACATCAAAAAACACCCACTTAATTATTAAACCAAACCAAATCACCAACACCAGAGGGAAAGTTTGACACCTCTGTGTGCAGTGGAGATTGTACCTGCTGGCCTTCATGTGGCCTCGATAGCCATTTCGTGACACTCTTGTTCCCGGACCGAGAGAATGGTACAACCTCTTCCTGTTGGATTCCATTATAAATTGTACGTATTACATATACTTTCATTCACACAAACAGCATGACTGCTAAAACAGCATAGTATTTTTGTGTGTGCACATCACAAAGCCACTTCATCCATTTAAGAAACAAAGGATAATTTTATTTAGAAAAATGCATGCAGAGGTAGATACTATGTTGTTTTTATATTTCATCAGATGTTCTCTTTGTCAGAACTCGTAATATTGAACTGTTTTACTGGCAGAGAGAATTTTGAAAGCAAAGTCTGTATCTAGTTTGTAGAGATTAAGTCAATGTAAAGTAATCACTGACTTTGGATGTTGCTACAAAAAAAATGATTTCAACTTCTATTAGTATGCACAAACATAAGATGTTGGGCTGAAAGGAATCAAAAGCACTGTCAAAATATGCCTGTTTAAAATACTGTTGTATTAAGTAACACTGAAATAAGCTAAGCAATATTTCAATTCTCCAATTCATATAAGCTTTATCTATAAGATTCACATTTTCGTCCTTATCCTGATCTATACTGTTATCCCTAGCCAAGAATTGTGTTCTAGACCTGCATTTTGAATTCCGCTTCACTTTACTGAATCCTATTATTCGGGATCAAACCCCTCTGACAACTGAGTTTAATTTACATTAACAGAAGCACAGGCACTTTGTCCTGACCTATTTATTCTGTTTTTCTAGTTGCTTGTATTATGCTGGAAGATTTAAAATCAGCTCTAAATCTGCAGAAGCTGGCACGTTAAGTACAAGTTAAGGCAGTTACGTACAAGCCAAAGAGAATTTTGCAGGCAAAATCTCCTACATAGTATAAATCTAACAATCTGGCACCTGTAAGAGGGACTTTGCGTTAGCCAGAAATAGGGCAGTATTTCTCAGAATGGGAAAGCTAAACAAGTAGAATTTTCATGTTTCAGTCTGAACTCAGAATAGCATACAGCAGACCAAACAGGCTTAATGAAGGCATACAGTACAGGTCAGCAGCATTAAACAAGAATGAGGAGTATTTCTGTTTGGTTTTGTCATTTTTTTTTTATTTATTTTTTTTTAAACCAGCTCAAACTATTGCCTTTGTTGCAGGAAGAATTATCTAAAAGATACTAATGAATTATGATCTCATCTAGCCCAGAATTTGCCATCATTTGTTTTTCAACATAACTGTATCTTCAAATTTATCAACATTTTTAAGAATACATTCAAGACGTAGACAAATAAAGCAGTAATTCAGCTAAAGTAAAAAAAGTAGTATGAGCTGTATTTGTGTGTGCATATATATTTCTTACCTTTAAAGGTTTGGGGTTTTTTTGTTTGTTTGTTTGCATAACAAGAAGGCTATCACTCTTGCACTCATGCTATTTCAGGGAAATCTATTCAGGGACACACAGGATGACAACCAATGAAACTGAAGTGCCACTTAGTATACTGCCCTTAACACGATATAACTGACAAGACTTGGAATTAAAAGTCCTTTAAGTAACTTTGATTAGCCTAAGGGGACACCCCAATGCTGAAAACTCTCAAGTTTCAAACTAAGTTTCTGTTGCACTTAAAGAATCAGTGACCTTGCTTCTCACCGCTTCTGCACTTTCCAGTTACAAACAACAAGAGAGCCAGGAAAAATCAAAAATATTTGTTACAATTCCTTCTGTTACATGGGGAATTTGCATGTGGAGTATCTTATTTCTTTCTCTTAAGTCCTCCTACCCAAAGATCCTGTTCCTAAATCACTGGGAAATATTGAATTCCCACTGACACCGCAAAGGAAGTAGACTGGATATATCCCATTTTTGCCAGTAGCTGTTCATTTCAGATAACGAATGCTTTTCCCTCACTTAGACTCTTTTACAACAATGGAAATCCACTGTATAGATCAAGACTAGACACTCTCTCGAGTTAACCTGAATTTTAACATTTGCATGTCAGTGTATTACCTATTAAATTCCAAAATGTGCTTCATCAAGGAACAGACACAAGGTTGCTGCGTCTAGGAATTTCACACATGATGTTTTGAATGTCTGTGAGGAACCCAAACCCTCTCCCTGGAAGCAGGCAAGAAAACTCACCTTTAAAAACCATACAACTTCAAACCGAGTTCTCAAAGAGATCTCTCAGAAGAAAGTATCGAAGGTTAAGTGGGATTTGGAGGAGGAATCTTCTGACATAATTGTCTGAGATAGAGCAAACCTTTTAACTAGGGAGAGTCTGGGCCAGACAGTTCTCATTAGGACAGGGATGAAAACCTCTGTTTTGTCTCAGAAGTCCACTCAAAAAATTCTGGAGCTGAAGCCTAAGGCTTACTGAGATTTTTAAGTTTCTTATGCTACTGAGGTAAAAGCACTTCAGTTCACCATTTTGTCTAACGTTTTTCCACATAACTTTTTAGCTTTGAGAAATGACTGGACTTGATTAATTCCATAAGGCAGTAGGGAGGGAAAGGGCAAGAAAACCTTCTAAATGCTGCAGGTTGATCACAGAAGTTAGAAATTTTCTTTCTGATCCAGTTTTCTTTCTATGTCCATATGTTCTTATTGCTTACATAATGGAATCATAAGGGCATTCTTCATGTATGTAATCATATTTATGTCATGAAATATCAAAGAGTGCACCTTTGGCACAGAGAGATTTTCAAAGATTTTTTCCAAAAAAAGTAACAGAACTTCAGCTGCTTCAATGAATTCAAGCAGAACATAAGCTTTGTGGTAACAATTCCCAACCATAAAGAGAATGTTCTTTGACAAAAATTTCTACAAAAATATGTCATCAAAGCACAGTAGAAAAAAATTCATCCATGGCGTCTCTGAAGCTGATGGATTACCTGAAATTGAATTATACAGGGAAACTACGCACTGTATCGTGCATCATAACTCAGCTGTGGGAAGATGAAATTTCCAACTGTTACTATATAAAACTACAGCTGTTAGTCTTTTTCCACATTCTCAAATTCAACATGGGAAAGGATTGAAGCAGTCAGTGTCACCTGAGCATTTGCAGGTATTGGATAAGGAGCAAAATGTTAATTCTAGACCACAAAACCAGACATTAGCAAGTAGCATTTTTGTGTTTTCCCATGTAACACAAGGGCAAGTAACAATGAAGCGAAGAGCAGGTGAGAGAGAGAAAACAGGTGACAATGTCAATGACAAGAACAAAGGGACAAAGAACAGATGAAGTAACTTGGGGAAAGTGAAAATGAAAAGCAGATAGGTCATATGAGTAACACACAAGATACACAAATATATAAAACCAGAAAAATCATCTGGGGGTTAATGGTACTCTGGTTGAGCTTTTTAGAATAATGTGTGCAATGAGTAAGCACCCAATTAGACAAAATCCCTATTAACTACTAGTGAGCAAAAGGTACATGTCTACTGCTTTACCAGATCCAGTGACGTTACTACAGTTATTAATATTTTTACATATAGAAAATCTCTAGATCACTAAAATAAAGCATCATTTTCAGGACTGAATGAAAGATTGTAAGTAAGGTCTAACTAGAGAAATGCAGGGTTTGGGTGGCAGTTTTTCTTACCTTTCAAACGCAGGCCAGGAGGTCTCTTCACTGAGTTCAGAACCATCACTACTACCTTGAAAAAGATAAGAATGAATGATAGTTTATTTCAACATCTACGATCTATTTCACTTATGTCTGTTTCTACTCATTTTGTTTAAGATCAAATGTATAAAAACCACTTCACTAAAATAGTTCAATGAAAATATTTCATGATTTGCTTCAGGAATTTCACATAAACTGAGGTAGAGATTTGAAGGGAGAGGTGCACATCAGGAAGTTGAAGAAAAGGAGTGCTAATAAATGGAAAAGGCACTTTCAAAATTTAAAGAACATCCTAAATGTACATTTGTCTGATTAATACAAAAAGCATTTAAAAACAAAGGTCACTTATTTTAATAATTCTTTAGGAAGACAAACACTGTCATGATAGAAGTGTGAATTCACAGTAATGCAAACTCATTGCTGACTCTTCAATACATTAGAAGGCTTTCCTGATTTAGAAGCCCTGAACAATCTTTTAAAGCTATCTCCCACTTACTACATCAGATCACAACAGTATTTTTTCCTTCTGTGCTTCACAAAGTAATTCAATGTTTCTGCAAGTATTTTTTATTTTAAAAAAGTATACGAAAACCACATAATCTAAGTATCTGATGTAGCCATTCATGGCAGGCCCATAAATAACATGCTAACTTTACAAGCACAGTAAATTCTAACAGCCTGAAAATTAGTATTTAAGTACAGACACAAGGCAGTTATCTGTAAGTGTTCTTACTCCACTGACTGTATAAATTTATCAGCAGCCATTCTAGCGCAACAAGGCAGGCGAGTAAAAACTGACTATAAAAACAATCACAAGTTCTGTTCAGCACAGTTTACATCTGACCAGCAATATGGCCTCTTCAAACAATTAACATCATTTGGGGATGAAAAGACAGAATCATATATGAGAGAATCCAGGCACAACTTTAAGCGGGTATTTTGGGTAAGACCTCTGAGCTGTTTCTGGGGAAGACTGTTTGAAACAGTATCTTATAGTACTGTGATACTTTTAAGAAGTGGAATGACTATTAGGTAAGTTTCAAGTATGATGATTTCTTAAGAAAGAGAATCCAGCACTCTGGTCTGTTGAAAAGACACGAATGAGTTTCTTGAGCCATCTGAACACCAAGGAGTAGAAACAAGAGAATGGCATGATCAGGAAGTGAGTGAGTGATGCTACTATCTCGTGCACTTGCATCAAACTAATGCACAGACTGCATTACTTTAAGCAAATGTAGTACTTCAGTACGGCATGGCCTTGACTGTTTCTAAGAAGGCCTGATCCTCACCTGCTGAAATGGAGAGTCGCTCCTGTTGGTTTCTACTCTGTCTTGGTTGTTTCTACACTGTAGTTGCCTGCTGTCATAGTTTAACCCCAGCTGGCAACTACGCACCACACAGCCACTCGTTCACTCCCCCAAACAAGAGTGAAAGTGAAAAGACTCTTGGTTAAAGACAGTTTAATAGGTAAAGCAAAAGTCATGTGTGCAAGTGAAACAAGGAATTAATCCACTACTTCCTTCAGCAGGCAGGTGTTCAGCCATCCCCAGGAAAGCAGGTTACATCACATACAATGGTTAATTGGGAAGATAAATCCTATCACTCTGAACACCCCCTGCTTTCTCTTTCTTCCCCCACCTTTATACTGAGCATAGCATCATATGGAATGCAATACCCCTAGGGTCAGTTGGGGTCAGCTGTCCCAGCTGTGTCCCCTCCCACCTCGTTGTGCACCCCCATCCAAGTCACTGGTGGGGCTGTGTGACAAGCAGAAAAGGCCTTGACTCTACGTAAGCACTACTCAGCAATGCTAAAACACCTCTGAATTCTCCACGCTGCTCTCAGCACAAATCCAAAACGCAACCCCACACTAGCTACTATTAAGAAAATTAACTCTATCCCAGGGAAAACGAGCACAACTACTCATGCATTTTGTAATAATTCTGGCTCAAAGGGACCTTGAGAGGTCATCTGATCCAACATTCTGGTCCAAACAAACCTATATATTGACCATATCGCTGAGGGCCTCATCTAATGATGTTCTTCAGGAGACAGAGTCTACAGTTTCTCTGAGTAACCTGTTACTGAGTTTCATAACCTGGTTGTAAAAAAAGTTTTCCTTACAGGTAATGAAATTTTCCTTGTTGATACTTGGAGCAGTCTGTCCTACAAAATGATGCAGTAATTCCTGTTTCCCAAGCCATCCAGCCAACGCTGAAATTATTAGGGACACTCAGAATCTTATTTATTTCCCTAACACTGCATAGACTTAGTTTTATATTAACAGGGATACAACACAGTACAAAGTACTCTAAATGGGAAGATTTAAAAGCCTGTGTTCCTTTCTAAAATTGCAAAACTATCTAGAGCAAAATAGCTGACACCATCTTTCAGAAAGTGATAATCCTTGTTAGAATATCAGTATGCTTATAAATGTTAAACTAATTTAGGGGACTCATAACAAGAAGTTTCATTTCAAAAGTTTAATGTATACAAAATTTGCCAATTACACTTTAAAAAGCAATGTTAATTTGGAAAAAAGTGGGCCAAACATCAGTTATTGATTTAATATTTATGTTGATGCCTACACAGGTTTTAAAAAATTGTAATACAGACCTTGAAAAGGTTAAATTTTAGCATTTGACTAGTCCTCTACCATCTATATAGACCACCTTTAACAGGAGATTTTAGATGCTAAAAAAGTCTAGAGGATTTTTTTGTACAACAAAAGTTCTCATACTAAAAAAATCCCTTTCCCCAAAAGAATATACATTACATCTCTCCCTTCAAAACCAAACAGAGGTGAAAAGAGCTGTTTCTAACTTAGTAAAAGCTAGATGTCTAGCCAAATTCTGTTTAAACATTAAGTGCACTATTTGACTATCATTTTATCTGGAAATATTTCATTCATTTAGTGCTTTAAAAATATATCACCTTCTTAAATTCTTCTTAAGTATGTACTCAATATTTGAATTTTTCCAACAACCTCAAGTTGGTGTTCTGGTTAAACTTTCTAACAAATCCTATGTAGCATAAGTCCCTTCTATTAAATAATGTTCTACACAAATTTTGGCTTTATGTAAGAAGCCATCTGACAAACCGGTATCTTGCTAGTCTTCTTTATTGCTAATAAAATTTTAGATTTCTTGTACAGGATGTTAAAAAGTATATCAGAGTTGTGCTTATTACTTAACATGAAGGCTTTTTTCTATCTTAGGAGTAATAAAAATGATGATGCCTCAGAAGTTTCAGGATTGTCTACACAGAGCCCTAGTACTGCAGCTGAATACAGACATGAATTTTCTGTTTGCACTGTAGATGCATATAAATGTATCTATGCTACAGCCACACAAACAGCGTGCTACTAGGCTCCTAGTTATGTGATAGGGAATGCCTATACCATCGCATACCCCTGATCATGGTATCCATGCATTGCTGAAAGTCTGAGGATACTGAACATTTAACACAGGCTTCCTTTATCCAGAAGTTGGTCCCCAAAGTTAAACAGGTGTTAATATAAACAAACCAACCCAAAGAGTTTAAAAACTATTCAGACTAAAAATTCTTTCCCCCTTCTCAAACCTGCAACTGACACTCTCTTGGCTCCAGTTACACAGCGCCTCCAGAACACCAGTAACTATAGCTGGTGACTGACGTGGTAGAGCTTGAAATTTAAATGTGTAATCACAAAAAATTGGCCAAGAGACCTGAACATGAATTGCCATAGCACAATATAGCCCAGCTAACATCACAGAGATGGACTCCATGACCTAAAAATTATGTTCTGCCTTGTTGAGTCTATGACCATACCAAAAATCCTCATTATATTCTATTAGTTAGTTACCATTTAGCTATTGTAAGCAAGATAATGTAAGAGAATCAACATAAACTTTTAATACCATCACTGATAACAAGTTTCATTATGAAAAACAAACACGAGCAAATAACCAAATGGATAAAGATGGGGCAGAAACAGAGGGGTTCTGAAACTACGTTAATTGCAAAACACTCAGAGCACATGCCTTGGACCAAACAACACTAATAAGGAGTGGGGAAGCAATAAGGTGCTAGAACTGTATATCCCTCTTCTTCTCTCAAATCCAAGCACTTACATGTGCAGTTTTACCCTAAAGTATTATTCTGCTTTTATGTTTACCCTATCACTAATATGGTACTAGTACACAATAGCAAAGCAGGGTATCTGCATTTAGGCCAAGAGGCAGATATCTATATACTCATTTAAATGGAATGTAAAAACCTCAAACGCATTTCTTCTGCCTGAAACCCTACCCAAACTTTGATTTTCTGACGCAGACTGTTGATGAATCAGTCCTAAACACCTGAACAGTACACTACAGGGTAAGGAATCAAACAAACATTGGCTGTGTAGAGCTCTTCCTTACTGTAGAGGCTGCCAAAAACCTGAAAGTAAATGCAAATAGTGTATACCTACACCTACACTTTGTTTATTTAAAGAGAAATATAACCCCTTTTAGAATTCAAGTACTTCAGGATGGTGACTTAATAGAGGAATTCATTAAAATGCTGATATGCTTGTATGCATTTTATGCCAGCTTAGGTTTGAAAATGTTTGTACAAAGGCACTTTCTTACATTAACTCACACCAATTTAAAATACCTTTCTTTGACTCTGCAGCATTAAATTCTTTGATTGCATTAGAATGAAGACTGAAGTTATACTTAAGTGGTTGGAACACACAAATGAAAGCAAATGTTCAAGAGCCTTAGTTTTTTCAGAGCTTTCATCCATATCATTGTAGATTAGGAAAAATAAGTGGTAGACAAGAAATAGTTTGAATAAGAAAACACTCCAAAGTCAGAACACCCTTTAAAAAAACCCCAACACCTTCTAACCAAAATTACTTTGCAACCCATACATTAGGTGCTGTAAGAGGAGAAAAGTCACACAGAAGCAATATATGAAAAGAGGGGTCTATTTTACATTGTACCTTTACCTCTACAGCTTTATTTGGACGAGTAGCCATTATAAACAAATTCACGTTCAGATAAGAAATTCAGTAATGCAGCTAAGCCAAATTGTTAGAAATGGTGGAAATACAAAACTTCTGAGAATGCTAACTGAGCTGAACATTGTTGCAAATATACTTCAGAGTACACTTAAACAAGAACACTTAAGAAGTGTAACAAAAACCAGGGGGCATTAGAAAAACATGTATTCTGAAGAAAAACATTAATAAAAGAAAGTTTCAAACTACTTTTGAGTGGAACCACGATCTAGTAAAAGCATCTTAATTTATCCTACTTTTAGGCGAGAAGGTGACAGCAGACTAATACATCCAGGAGAATGCAGGTGTAGGTGGCTCCCTCAACCCAGCCAAGAGCAATGCTAAGACCTCAGAAGGGCAAGCTTGCTTTCTTGAAAGACTGTATATAGTGACCTCACCAAAATCAAGGGATCACAAAACAGAACTATCTTGTAGGTTTAAGACTTACTGATAGCAAGTAAGGGGCAGTCTACACGGATTTTCACTGCAAAGTAAAAGCATCCATGCCAATTTACTAAAAGCAGGTATTCTGAACTGTCTGCACAAAAGCAGATACATTTTCAGCAGTATTCATCTGTATGTATTTTCACGTGTTATCTGGCTAAAGTCTCTGAGACAAAATAAAGTGGGGATTTAAGATCCAAGTCATATAACCTCTTTTTAGCCACCCACCTGAGAATGAGATGAATCATATCTTTGAAGATATCAAAATCTCTATGTGATTATAAAGAGCTCAATTACAGCTGTCTAAATTACGGAAGTCTAAAACTTAGAAGAGACTATTTCCTCCTATTACATTCCTGAATTAAAGAGAACATTTCCCATCTGACATTGTATATACAACTGGTCAAGTGTTTCTTCCCTCTAATTAGGATAGGTTTGGCACTGCTGGAAGATTTCTCACTTTTGTTTAGATAACAAGCACCTATGTTATAAAGTAAAATGGCAACAGAACCAGGTGTACATCTTCCTCACTCTAGCATAATAAATGACCATCTGTTGAACACCTTCTCATTGTTCTAGGAACAAGAACTGTTTTGACCCAAGCACAAAAAATTAATATAACAGAGACAATATATTTGAGTTCTATGTTTTTGCAGAATGTGTTGGATGCACACAACCAGGCTCCAGACCCTGAAATTAAGAAAATAATCTGATACAGATCTCTGATCATGGCTGCCATGTTACAGATTGGCCTGTTTTCAGGAAATCCCATACCTGGGTAACTTTCGGCACTGCTGCTGCTGCTGTAGGAATCAATCATTGTAAAGAAAAACGCACATTTAGCATATCCTTCACATCTGAAAGATTAATTACACAGGTGTAAAAAATTTGCATGCTATGCACCATTCCCAGAATGGATCACCAGTCTTTCCCAGAATAAAATCAAAATTGTCCATCATCACTTGAATTTAGAGACACAGAACAAAACTTCATCCAGCCACGAATCTCAAACCTAAGCTCTGACTGATCTCTATCACAGACTGAAAGCTTCTATCACAGGAATAATTGAAGAAATCCAAGTGGAAGAGTCCTAATGTATCTGAAGAAGTTGGTGTGCTCACCAGTGGAAAAGAAACAATACTCTAATGAATCTTCATAACATGCCTATAAATTGTTTTACTGAACTGTAAATGAACTATAGTAATCTGTTGACAGCAAAGGCAACTCAAAACATGAAGCCTGGAAAAAATGCATTAACTCACATGTTCTAATGATTTAGACAAAGCATTGTAACAATACAGTGCTGCCTACATCCTATAGTCACTGCTGTTACACTGCTGCTTTTTTGATATTTGATGTAGTAGCAGATTATATCACATCCTCCAATATGAAAGGATTGGAAAGGTCTGAATACCCGTGAGCCCTCAAAACACAAAAGCGATCTCAAGTAGTATCACAGTTGTCTTTAAGGTCACATTCAAGGTGCTGGCATATCAGAAACACTGTCTGTGTTTTGAAAAGGGACCATTTATCCAAACCGTTAAGTCCCATGTAGGCTCATATCTAAGAAAAGGTAGTCCCGTTTCTAGAGCAACAGCTTTAAATCTACATTTATTGGCAAGGTGAGAAATAACACTATTTTCAGTACACGCATTCAGAAGAAGTTTTCTTGACTGTCTTTTGAAGTTGTGCTGTAGAATACCGTAAATCTCCTCTTTGATGCAGTGACTGTACTACTTCCAAGTACTGATTAAACAGACTACTTCAAACACGGTGGAGGAACTTAGCAGCTTCTATCAACTTCCTTAAATCCTGCTGAAGCAGCAGTACAGAATGCCAGACAACTTACACTTCCAAGAATTCATCATCAGTAGATACTACAAGCCTCCAGAATTTACTCTCTTCCTCCATATGTATTTCTATCACCTCTGCTAATCTTCTGTGTCATTGAAATTTTCATAATCAAGAAGCAGCAAAAATAACTATGATGCTAAACTGTCAAAAGAGTGATAAAACTGAAGTATCTAAGTAGGGGGAGGCTGGAGGTGGACAAGAATGAAAGCGGAAGTTCTAACCACAAATGCTGATCTTACACAAAATACATCAGGTGGCCGCTTTACAGACGATTTATAAAAGTCTTCTCTCTGTAAGACTTCCAACCACCAAGAGTGACTACATCAAGTCGATAGGGTCATGCCTGAGCAGAGCAAGAGAACAGACTTGAAAAATTTCAGAGATGAGACAAAGTAGGAAAACACTATATTCTCCAAAATGTCTAGATGACAACTGGTTCTTAACTGTACCTCACAAAAAAACTGCTTGAGAGTTCTGCAAACCTTCCCTGCTAGGCTCTAATGGAGGTAAATAATTTACCCTCGAAAAAAAAGATCAACTAGAGACCAGTTGCTTAGATCTTTAGATAGAAAAACCTCAGTAAAAAACTGCACTGAGAAAAGAACATTGCTGCACCTCCACAAGGGTGACAAAAGTTCAGTTCTCCTGTACTGTGCAACCTCTGAGAATGCAAGCTGTCAGTATGCCAATGAGAACTACCGTATCTGCTGGTTGATTTTGAAATGGCAAACTTTGCCAAAGCAGAAAGCCTGTATAAAGCAGAGATTGGCACTGCACATTTAATAGTGAAAGCTGTCTGACGCGAACAGACACTTTGACCCTATCAAACTAATAATTTTGAGAAAAAGGACTGTGATAGCTCCATTTCTCAACCCTGGCAGAACTAGGTGGCTCTGAGAAGCACTTGCCCTGCCCTCTGTTCACTTTGAGGATCTGTGCAGAACACAAAAAAAGAGCAACTGCCATCACATAGGAAACTCAGGAAGGAGAACCTCTCAAAATAATAATATTCTAAATATTTGAAAGTAACTTACCAAAATGAAGTAGATTCTGACATTTTTAAGTATCTGAAAGTTACACTGCTATCTACTCCTGATAAAAGTCAGGAGTATTTAGAAATCATGCTCTTGAAGACTGTCAGCATTTTACAATTCTCACTGTCAACTGGGTACGGCATTTTAAATAGAAATTCTACCACGAGACACTTTTAATCTGCATTGATTGGGGGAGCGGGAAAGAGGAAAGACAGACACACAGACAGAATAGGTGCCCTGCATTTCCTTCCACCTCCATCAAGGAAGAGGAGGAGTATCAGAAATTGTATCATTAAGGAGGATACAAAAGAAAAAAATTAAAAAAAAATCTGCTTCTTTATAATTTGTCAGTTCATGCTGTATAAATTATGCTGCCCTTCAGCTACATTTCTCAAATTTGATCCAAAATAGAATTGGTATTCTAGGATAGTACTTCTCTTGTACAATCACCAACTACTTATGCTAAAGCCTTTTAAAAGACCATGTACTGCACAGATATGTTTACAGTTCCTACCTATTGAAATTCCACTAGAAAGGGTGGAGCTTTCTGCCTGCCCTCGGGATGGGACATGAGGCTCCATGACACTGTCATCCAGTAGATGCCTTGGTCCTGCGTTGGGGAATGTTGCGCTTTTAAATTCAGCTGTATTCATTTTGTGTATGAAACTAGAAATGAAAAGGAATAAAACTCTTACAGCGCTATCTTTGATACGTTTCACAAGTTGTTGTTTTAAGATCCTGAAGGCTTACATGCAGTGTGTTCCAAATACCAATCTAAATCATCACTCAAGTAATAGATAAATGTGCATAAATTACATTACCTATAGGGACTGCTAAGCTTAAAATCGCACAGCACTCTTGGAACTAAGAGAAAGTCAGGAGTACTTTAAAAATTACTTTCAACATCCTAAGATATTTTTGTCCTTGTATAACACATACATAATTGAAATTTAGAATTGCATTCTAGCTCATTAAAGGTAAACTTACACAGTACAGCATACGTTAAGACATAAATTACTAAATAGCTACAACCTTGTATTTTGTAAAGAGGACGAGTGAATTAATGATTTAATGATCAAGGTATCAATTAGAAGTACACCTATATAGAAAAAACCCTGAAGCCATTGCTGTGCGAAGTTATATGAAGTCTACAAGAGAGGTCTCACCTTAAAAATACTATTAAAGCAATTATTTCAGTTTGAATTTGAAATAATTATACTGGCATTGAGTTGCTATAAGTGACAGTTCTGGCATCCATAAAGAGCCTATTTTGGCTAACCCATTGGCTATTCTTATCATCATAACAGCTGCACAGTCTTATTTTGACGAATTCTCTTTGGCTGGGATATTACCATTATAGTTCTGAGCTTGTTCTCTTGCCACAAATTGGTCTTTAAGTGAAGTATTGTGTACAAATCATGCTACTTTTAAAAAGTGCTGCTTTTGTATTGACGTGCTAAATCACAAAACTTAGGGGTTTCAGGTTAAATGAAATGCTGACTTGTATCCCAAACTGTGACATTTCCTATGTCCATGCGGTATCAGGTTCCTGGGTGAAGGGGGTGTTGGTGGTAGCAAAGCTCCTTCAGCTGCAACATTTTTCCGTCTACTTTGTGGAGACGCTCCAACTTCAGAGCCTGGGAACAAAAGAAGACATTACTCGGAAGTAACTTGAGAGTTATTGTCAGGATTACTTCTCAGAACATTGTGGAAGAGAAAACTTCCTAAACTCAATTGGTAAGAGATAGCCTGTAACAAAACTTATTGGCACACTTAATTACAAGCCCTGTACTTCACATTTTTGCACAGTATTAAAAATAAACACACATTCCAAATAGACCATCTACTTACAAGTATTTTGTAAGTCCTAAAGGTTGCTGCATTAGCTATGTTGACATTAAACAGGTCCCACTGATTCTATGTTTTGAAACTCCTGCCTTCAACCACTTTCAGTATTGACAAAAAATAATGTACGTTTTTGGAAGCATATTATACCATGAGAAGTTTAGATGAAGGCCTTTCTGTCTAGATACAATGAAGAATGAGTATTTAACAGCTCTTCACTTGAAATGACACTAACAAGTTAGTGCCACAATATATACAAGAATCTAAAACACTGACTCAGTTCCTTGAAAGAATTTCTTGACAGATCACCTTTAGGCTTTTTATTACAAATACATAGTGTTTATAAGGCACGCTTCTTTATTAGCCTCAGGCAAATATTTTCCACATTCGCAACTCAAATAATGCATTTGACAACTTCAGGTCTTCTCAAGTTTATTAAGCATTTACCTACTAAATCTTCTCTGGAAGCAGCAGAGTGTGGGGTGCTGGTCCCTGGTTCTATCTTTAATGAAAGTCTGCATTAAAGAAGCATTAAAAATTACTTTATCAGGAAATAAAAGCAAATAAAAGTAAGTTTTTGAAAAATTAGGGGTTTTAATTTACAATTGAAAGCTGCCTGTCTGTAATTGCAAGAAACATCATAAAGCTAATACAAACTTTGCATGGCTATCTTTAGCATACACTATTTCCAAATACTCTTTATTTTGGTAGAAAAAAACCCAAACAGTAACTGCAACAGGGACAAGGATTAAAAAAAAAACAAACCAAAACAAACCAGACAGACATGCAAGGGCATAATGTAGTATTACTTTGGTTCATATAGACTAGGACAGGCTTGTAATATCATGCTGAACAAGGACTGGACTCAAGAACAAAATGTTTGCTACAGCACAGCTCTTGCAACGTCTTCTGCATCAAGGAGCCTGACAGAGCTGGCACAACCAGCTAAAGCAGCCGAACAGCCACCAGTTGCCATCTTCACCTTCTGTGAACAAAAGCTCTACCTGAGCTGTTAAAAAGGTGTGGCAAAGTCACACTGTGGGAGGAGCAGGGGAAGAGGCCACTGCATTGCATTAGCGCCAGCCTCCAAGGAAAACACAGACACACAAGCTAGGACCTACATGGCCCTGTAACCTCTAGCAAACACATGAAAATTAGTGATTATATCATTACTCTAGCATAAGAACTGGGAAGAATACAAAGTATACAACTGCTCCCCCCACCTAACTGCAGTATTTATTTAGTTAATAGAAAAAAAATCAAATACAAAGTGCAGTAAATGCTCTAGAGTACTAGGCCAAGCCTTTTGTCTTTACTGGTCTAAAAGCCAAAATCCTCCTTTTGCATTTTGGAATATCCATTAACTTGACTGCATCCATAACTCAAGCTTTTTTTTAAACAGGCACTTTTAGTGCCATTTCCAACAGCACCACAAAGAGGACAGAGTCCAGGAGCAGAGAACTCCCAGAAAATCAAGCACATCTTGTCCACACAGTTCACACAACAAGAATCTTTGAAAATTAGTGAGTTGGGAAAATCATCTACTTAATTTTGGGGAGAAAAAGTTTGAAATCTGACAGCTCCTCTCCCTCCCAAAAACCAGGGTACAGAACATTTTAGCAAAAAGGTAAAGCTGGATGCTTGCATATGTACATGCAGAGAAAAATTTACAAATCTTAGAAGGGAAGCTAAGTGTCTGAGCCCTTACTAACTGTTCTTTGACAGAAACTAAAAGGTCCCCATTTGCTGCCTTTTTGTAAATTCAAGGTAGGGCTATTAAATGGTAAAGCATATCTGTTCCTCTAGTGTGCATAGCCCTCCCACCATTTGCACGTAGCTACACAAGCAACCAATTCAACACAAGTGAGGTGACAAACTTCCCAGGCAGGCAGGATGGGAATGGGTGGGGAACCTTCTCAAGCAGATCAGCCAATAAACAAAAACTTTCTTCATATGCGACAGATTTGCTTTAGGGTTTTTTCCTATCCTCAGGGCTTGTTCCTGTCTCTTGCCAGAGATTTACATCCCCCAGTTTTGCTGGATGCCAAATCACTTAATGCAGTAATAATCTTCTAATTAAGGAAGTAGAAACCTCTTTTTTGGGTGGTATACTGGAAGGAATGGGGTGGGGACACAGATGAACGGTAATTCGCCTCTCAAAATCAAGTGCTTACATTTTACTAACACTGTATAACCCAATCAAGGAGAAAAAACATAAAATGAAAGCGAAATACAGATGAAAGTGAAAGCCTTAAGTCACCCTCAGTAACAACTTGGGACTATAACACACAGATGACTTTATTATGATGAGAAATGACCCAAGCTATCTCCAGTCATGGGATCCATCTTACTGACTGAAAAGTGTTACGTGTGAGCTGGAAGTATGCAGTCTTCATTAGTGAACACTGAAAGAGATCTGCAGATCAAACCAACAGAGCAAACAGACCTGAAAGCCAGGGCTTGATGCAGTCAGGCATAGAAAAGGAAGGAGATATGCCATTCAGCATGCTGAAAACTGTCTTGAGCACAGGACCCTGCTGTAACCTCACTACTTTCAACTGGTGCATCTGAGACACATAATCGCCTGGTACAAGTGCAATCTTAAAAATGACAGGCTTTGTGTTATAAAAGTTAATTTATGATGAACTACAGTCAGTTACAGTATTTCATACTTACTTGTAATTGTCATCTTCTACAAACTTTTGTAGTTCTTCTATGTACTGAACTGAGTTCAAGTATTTTTGGACATGAGGCAACAGAGGAATATCTGGAGAACATATGACATTCATTATCACTGTCTTGTTCATTGGTAAGCACAGCTATTTTCCAGAAACTATTTAAACAGAATCAGATCTCTTGCCTTTTTATGCAAGATGGAGATACAAACTACAGTCCCCACTGATGTTGCAATTTTTGTCTTTCACAGCAATTCTCATGCATTGAGCTGACATCCATAAAGCCAGGTATGTATCTCCCTTGAGCTGCTCTACTTAAGACAGCATATGTAAGGGAAAAGTGAGAGCATGCCTCTGGCCAAACTAAAGGCCCAAACCTGAAGGGTTGTATCTGAGGACTCTTTCACGGTCCACGCTATCATTATATTGAGCTTTTAGTGAATCCACAGTCCTGTGCTAATTCACATTCCACCATCACAAATACAGGCCTACTAAAAAAGGATTGTGAGGAGACCACCTTTGAAGGATAAGTACATTATCTGATCTATGAACAGAACTATAAATGTCCAAAAGACAAGCTGAACATATTTTATTATCTGCAGTAAAAGTACTACTCCAAAAGCAATCCTACTATTTTTAGAATTCAGAGTCATAAAATCATGAAATACAAGAATACAAGTTAATGATGTACTTGTAAAACTACTGTTAAGAACAACATATTCCACATTTACATCAGAAAATATGTACTACAAGAATGTGTGTGATGTAACAGAAGGGTAATTTTATTCTGCCCCTCACACTGATGCTCTGTTGTAACCAGCAATACCAGAACAAACAGACTTTTGGGCTGACAGAGTGAGGGAGAACATTAATGGCATTCAAATGAATTGGGCCTTACACTGCGTTACAGAAAACGAATATTAAAGCTTTTGAAGTTGTTCTCTTTAATACTGTAATATTTACATACTAACTTACCATATTCACACGACTGCTGTAAGTCTGAGATAATTCGAAGAATGTTGTTCATTAAATTTGTTCTTTGTTCGCTTTCCAGAATGCTCCCTGTTGATGGGTAGGCAGAGTCAATATATGTCAAGTCTGACAAGTAAATACCTGAATAAGATTAGAATGAAAAGCGTTAGTGTCTCGCATTTAGCAGAAAAAAGCCTCACAAAATATTCTGAAGAACTGTTGCTTTCACTGATGAATGCTCATGCAGGTTGACAAGAGCATTGCTTCAGAACAGTGCTCGTTATTTACCTGAAAAATCATTTTGAGAAGATGTCTGCGAGACTTCAGACCACAAACAGAAATAATGCTTGGACCTACAGGAAAGTGCATCACCTTGCCACCCATGTCTGGGATTGAATTTGCATTCTCCTCCATCACTCAGTCCTTAGTTTTTTCAGACTTGTCTCAGCTGTATTTGCAGATACTGAGGGTGTAAAGTACAGCTAGGTTTCTGTATGCAAGCTTTCGTTCTCTGCATGACTAATCACAGTGGGAGGCAGAGAGGATCCTTTCTTCCTGCATCACACTCGGCATGTACTAGCTGACTTTGTCTCTAGCAGTGTCATTATTTCTAAATCTAACAGTAATTGCAAGGCCATGATCAACTATTCATGAAGCAGATCTTCTGCTATATAACCAATTAATTATTACTTTGACAAATATGAAGCATACTAAACACACAATGCTAAAATACATCAAAATTACTAAAGATTTTAGAAATTCTACTATTTCATTCCTCCAATTCATCAATTAATAACAGCAGGAAAATTCGTATTATCGATAATCATTCAAGCTGAATAGAAACTTAAGTTGCAGCAACATGCGAAAAATTAACTAGGCAAAAAGTGCACTCATTGAGATGCGGTATAAATCCTGCAGCTCTAAAGATTCAACAGCCTTATAGATAAGCCTCTTCAAGTCTTCTATCTGTTTTCTTCCCCACCACCACTGTAACCGTAACACTCTTTCAATCCTTTGGTCATGTCAAAATGAAACTCCTCCTCCTTACATACTAATGCTGTAGTTAAATTGTTTATTTCAAATCCAAATGCAACTCAATTTCTTGCAATTCACCGAAAGACCAATTATTTTTGTCTCAGCTAAACGAAACATATCCTGACCAGCTCTGCTATTAAAAGGAATTGCTCTTCATCCCCTGCATCTTACACAAGATATTAAAAAAATAATAAAAAAATCCGAACAACAACAAAGCAAACTTTAAGATTTTTAAGAAACTTGTTTTAATAACAGGGAATTTCTAAAATTATATTCTGCTTCACCTCTCAGCCTTGTATAACCAAAGTCATAACAAGAAGTTTAGCTTTACAGGTGGAAGACTATTAATACAACCTCACAAGAACTGCAGTTGTGTTTGTATAGCACCTAACCAGTACCGTTCTCAAATGTGAGCTGCAAAACTCTAGGCATTGCTCCAAAATCAACACATACACACGCGTGTGCACACACACAGAAACAAATTAAAATACTTGTGGTTGAAAGGTGACATACAAAAAAAAGTGAATAAAAAGGTATTACACATGATCTGATATAGAACTACATTTCTCATTTTTCTGTTCTGCTAGAATCAGTTTATTTAAAAAATAGAAAGAATAATCAGAAACATCAGAGAGTCACATTCGATTGCTATGCTACCTAGACTGCATAAACTGTCCCAAACCTAATTTTCATCTCCAAACAGACCTTAAAAAACCCAAACCTACTCAAGTTTTCCACAGAAAGTAAATCATGCTTACTAATTGTAATTAAGGAAATTCTTTGTGAGAAGGCACCTGCAATATTATGCAGGATTTTATAAGCCAATGTATTTGTAGGATTATCTTTCCGAGTAACTTGCTCAATTAAGCACTGATTTTTGTTCTTTTAGCTACATCAAGAACTCTTTTGTAGAACGCTGTTGTCTATATTTATTTGATGCATTTCTGTAAAGTCCAAAGTAATTTTGAAAGCATATTAGGATAATCCTCTTCCAAATGTAATTTTCACATCCTTTGTAAAGAAAGCAAAAATACCAGTCAAACCAAACAAAAACACACTTAAATGCTGGCTGACTATTGACAGAACTCAGCATTCCTCACAGAGCCTAATCTCTGCGGCTTTTGCTACTTCTAACACCAGTCAGATGTTATCAAATATTCTGATACCTACCCAAAATCATCACACACAGTTTTAACATTTTCCACATGTATGGAGACTTCATGCATTTAACAACTGGAACTGTTTCTTATTAAGTGAACATCAAGAATTGAATGCGACATTCTGTTGAACATTCTTCTAGACTATAAATGGTTCATTTTTCCTGTTGTATCCAGCCAGGCTGCCCCTTTTATTCCCAGCAACACAAACAGAGTTTCATCAGCCTGAAAGAATCTTTCTTCTAAATGAAGCCCAGTACTGTAATAACTTGAAAGGCATCTTTAGGCAGTGTAGTAAAAATGTTTGATTTGTAATTGCCCGCTGAACTCTCGCAGTCTGTTGCCATATGGTACCCTTCCTTCTACCAGCAAACAATCTTTCCTTGTTCCTAACTTTTCAGCCTCCCTACCCCCTCCTCTTCTGGAGGGTATGGATAGGAAATCCGAAGGAGGAGTTTCTCCTGCTCTCAGTGTGTTGGCGGTGACATCATATGTGGGCTGAACGTCTAAGTTGAGTGTGTGCTTGTTTGAAAAAAACACTGTCCAGAAGTGATGTATATGGAATCTGGGTCAGCTGTAGCTGGTTAGTGCACTCCTGCATGTGAGAGTAAAACACTGCAGTTTCAAAAGTCATTTCTTTCTCTCATCTGGAATAACACATACTGGAACATTACTTTTTCCTTTTTTTTTTTTTTTTTAATGATTAGTTAGCTTGGTTACTGTATGGAGAAACTCAATTCCTCAGTACAGCTTGGATCTAACAGAGGAAGACAAAAGCAGTTTTCAACTCCAACTGCAGATTAACAATCCGCAGCATCGGGTAATATAGGAAAAAAAAGCAACTTGGCCTCTGGATTTTCCATCTACCACAGAAGCAAAATAGCTGGAAGCCTTTTTTTCTTGGTAAGTTTTAAAGTTATTCTTACTTGCAAGTTTAATTTTGAGCTGTTTGTGAATTCTACCTGTGTCTCCTTCAACATACAACTATGTGAAGAAACAAATCTCTCTCAGGCTGAGAAAAGTCTGACAACTAAAATACAAAACTCACTTTCGTGGCATTTGGTAGATTTTGGAAACTTGGAAGGAATTTAAAAAGGACTCTGCATAACAGCAGAGACTAAATCACTCCAGTTGTAAGAACGAACAAATTGCAGTTGTTTAGCTGTAAACCTTCCACAGATTTTGATATCTAATGTTACAGACAATTAATACTACCATATTCTTTGCTAAGCATGTAACCTGGGTATTGTGAACATATTAATGTGAAATTCTAATCCTACCAGAAAGTAAAGCCAAAAATCCTATCGATTTCAGGGAAGCTGGATTTCACCCAACAGCAGAGCACAGACCTAGCATTACTAGAACTAGAAAATGGATACCTCAATAAAACCACTGTAAAAAGTCTCAAGTAAATCAATGCACATCTGTAAGTAGCAATCGTTGCATATTATTTCCACTAAATTTTTATTTATGATACTTCTGGGCAGTAGAAGTAGTCTGAGTTGTACAACCAATCAAGAAAGCAGTCATATGTTGATTCAGAATATAATCAAGTTTGTAGCAGAAACAATCATGTAGCTGAAAAAAAACATTGCTGCAACAGGCACAGGCAGTAATCCCTCCCTTTGACATTTTGTGGAACTATGGTGAAGTTAATTATACCTCACTTGAACAGCAGTTTGTTTCTAAATAAAGATTCATTTCTTAAACATGAAATGCAACATAAAAGGCAACACTATATTAAGTGGAAAATAGAGGGTTTTGTTACAGTTCTTTAGGGTATGGGGGGGAGAAAATGGAAAGCATGCAGTGGCTTATCAAGGATTAAAACAAAAATATTGTATACAAACAGAAGACAAAAGTACAGACAAAAAAAACCCCAGAACTGCTAATACTTAATCTCCTACTTTTTGCCTTTATTCATGCTGACTTGGAAATTAAAACATGGTAAATAATCCAGAACAATGTAAAAGAATTAAAGTTACAGATTTGTATTAACAAACTCTCAGAAATGTCTGACACATTAAGCGAGAATGAAGGGGTGGTACTAAAAGAAGAGAAAGTGTTACAGAAAGCAGACTTAATTAAGATTTAGTAGCTAAGTCTGAAACAGTCTTGACAAACAAGAAAGATGTATCCTTTCCAAGCTCTTGAGCACTTTTTCTTACTATCTTTTTGTGCTTCTTTACATATTAAAAAGAACAATCTAAACAGCAACAACAACAAAAAAATCCCATTTGAAAGCCTACATAGTATGCCTTGGACACCAGTCTCCATTCATGATTAGCCAAGGTTTTGATCTATGCTGCTCAGAACAATTCCCAAATCTTTCACAAATGAAAACAGCTGAGTCAACAATTTTAAAGCAATATACTGTCTGTGTGCAAAGTTTTAACTCTCTCTCCTTTCCTGTCTTCTAACTTTAGAGTTCGAATTTTGAAACGCTTATCTTAAAACAAGTAACACAATACTAATATTATGCTGTTGCCATAAGAATGACCTAAAGTATGATGTACAAATATGGTATTTTCTATGCCAGGTTTTACAAGAATTTACTTCAAAGAATGGAAATTCTGAACTTTTAAACTTTTGCCAGTAACTACATTGCTTTATCAAGTCTTAATTATTGTTTTACTGGGCTTCATTTGTTCTTTTGTAACATGCCGTAATAGTCTGGTCCTTAAAATTTCTATACCAATGAATTAAGTAAAAATTTACTATAACAAACATCACTAGATGCTTAATGTCCTCAGTATGATTTACAGAGATTTCTGAAGCCCCTAAATAACACATTTGTGTATGCAAAATGCAACACTGCATTGTACCTGCCTGTTAAAATGGTGCAAATACATATAATGGCTGCAAACAAATATAAAGGAACCCTCGCATAAAAAAACCTTCACCAAAAAGCTGGGAATGCTATGGTATTTTTCTGTGTTTTCAGAATATCTAGTATGGCAAAATTCACAAATCTTTTCTACAGAGAATTTCAAAGCACACCTAATTTTAAAATGTGACATATTTTTAACGGCTACTTCAAAAGCCCCTGAAGATGTTTAGATTGCCTTTCCTAGAAGGAATCAGATTCTTGTTAATCTCAAAGAAGCAGAATTCTGTGACTCAATATATCATGTATCTAACAAAAACCAAGAACATATCATTCCTGGATCCCAGTCAATACAACAGAAGTAACCCTGTTATTTCAGCAAAGGTAGAGTGTCTTGCTGGAAAAAACCACTTGATTATACAGGGAAAAATAACTTACTGAAGTACATGGTATATCAAAAATCCATGTGAACTTTTTTCCTACAGTAAGAGTGTTTTCCCCACATCAGTGTTACTTCTAATGTTAAGGACCCAGTTTTAAGCTAAGCCCTCAAAAATCTCCACTTATTCTGTATAGAGATAGGGAAACATAGATGGTTCTACTGATTTTTAGCTGCTTAGACACACTTAACAGAAAATGAAGTATACCCAACATCAATAACAGAGCTTTCAGATTAAGTGGTATCATGTTCAGAGGATCTTCCTCAGTATTAGTCTAAATTCTTAAAAAAACCTGTTTGCTTCTCCTCCTGCTTTACATGCTCATAAATGGAGGTTTACAATAGAGTGCACCGTTGGTATTTATCATTTGACTATATTCTTTGAGTAAACGTCCTGAATAAAGTAATAATACGTAAATATATACAAAGATATGCTTTCCATACAAACGGATTCACATTTACTTGCAGCACTTCCATTATATTCAGTTACAACAACCTATACTACCCCATCTTTGTCAGCTCTGAAAGAAGAGATTCTAATATGTGTTGTGGGTCTCCAAATTCTACATTTTCCTGAATGCGAGAGTCACAGTCATACAATAAAAACCAAATAGTTTGCAGTGTAGAAAATACAAACCTTCCAAATATATAATAGCTTCCACACTTCCTCATCCCTGCAACCAAAATACTTAGGTGATACAATATGTTTGGGGGTAACACAGCCCGTGTTATAGTAGTTTTTGGTGAAAGATAAAACTAGTAGTTATTAGTTTATTTTGCTATTTTAAATTGGAATTTTGTTCCTTTAAACACTTTCATAAGTAATAAAAACTAATTTTGGAAACAAGGTTGGGTTGGCTTTTTTTCCCCCTTTTTGTTTCTTTGTTTTGTTTTGGGTTTATTTTTTTGTTTTGTGTTTTCATGGGGATCAGTCTGGAAGACAGAAACCAGAAGAAAAGGAATGGTATTAAAATGTAAAATGGTATTGAAGCCCTATCTACAGCTCTGCATATTCTTGACAAGATGCTGAAGTTTGCATAGCTATGACTAGTTACACATTTCCTCCTGCACAAGCAATAAAAGATCAGCATGCCACAACAGACATAATGCAACTTCTACAGAAATCTGAGACCTAAAACTGGGTAACAGAAACATGACAGAATCAAGTGCAGTGACAGTTTATTCTAATTTTAAACCCATGACAGTTCATAAAGAGTTAAGTAATTATTTTAAAGCTATAGTATCTATAATCACAATCTCCCTTGCTTATTTTCCCAGGTCTGCATTCAGGCATTTCAGCAGCCCCACTCACTACAAGCAACTCTAGATTTGCAGGAAAGGTTTGAGGCTGTGGTTCTGTCTAAACTAATCCTTGAGTCTCAATCACTTTAGCATGTTACAGTTATGACACTACCTAAACATATAAACCTGGCCATATGTGACATAATGCATTGGATTAAAACACCTTGTGCTATCCCTCAACTCTAATATTTGTCACTTTTAGGTCTCACATATTAGGCTATCATTCTGTAATATTTTGGATAAACAGTTTATATTTTTTTAAGCTGCTTGCCCAGAACATCAGGAAATTTTTTGAACAGTATTTTTATTTCCTTCTAAGCTGATTAAAACTCCAGGTAAATATCTTCCTCAGAACCTGTTCTTGTATAACAAATTAGGCAGTAAGCTGCTCAAACATACCAAACAACATCATAAGATATTTAATTCTTTTAATATCAAAATTTCCATGGTAGCACACATGTTCCCTTACCAGATAGACGCTCAGAAGGAACTCATCCCTGCTTATTTGAATGTCTCAGTTTAAGACATTTAAATTATTTCAAAGTTCTATAGCATGTTCTTATGCAGCTGTTGCATTTGGTTATGCTATGTTGAACCTTCTTATTAATTCTATGGCACATATATAGATACAGAACTTCCAACTTTAATACGTAAGTGTAAAAGTTCAAAATCAACACATAAAATACTTGAAAAAATCCAGAGAGCAGACTGCAGCAGAATACATGACCAGAAAGTGGGCAGCACTGCAAAATGTTTCATTTAGTTTTAATGTATTTCAGGGGAAAAATGTGCTGCTGTGGGCCCCCCAGCCATTCATTATTTAAGTAACTGTGTAGGGTCCTTAAAAACTACCAAAAATTAGAGTGTCATTCACCTTTTTGGATTATGAAGTAGCTGATACGTACTGTGAAAACAGTAAAACACTGGACTTGTATTATGGCTTCAAACTTAGCCATATGCCATGAAGTCACTTTCCTGTGTCTTGTAAACACTGAATGCAAGAAGACTGAAAAATAATTTAGGTGAAGAAGTATCAACTTCAGACAATTAGTTCAGCTCATCCTTATCAACTTAGAAACCACACAGACCAGTTTTCCATGTATTTACCACGATTCATGTTGAAATTTAACCTAATGAACTTCCTACTCTGAACATAGTTCAAGTGATTGGTATTTTAAATATATGAAATTACAAAAGAAAAATACAGAGTTCTGGAGAAAAGTGATACTTTTTCCTACTTAAAAAAAAACCCCAAAAAACCCCAAAATCCAAAAAAACGCCAAACCAAACAAGCCAGGAGTTCCACTTTCAGCTGAGAAATAGTAACAGAACTTTTAACCAAGCTGCTTCTGGGAAAATAAAAAAAATTAAAAAATTAAAAAAATAATAAAAAAAAATTACTAGTAGACACCAAAATACCTACTACTACATGGTAACAATAAAACAAAACCACACAGAAGTGACTGTAGAAATACAAACTCTATCAACATTTTTATGCATCCTCTCCATTTATATAGGGTGAGAAACGATTTTCAGTATGTGTTAAAAGCAAGTGTTTTCTTACCCTCCCAAAAGTAGGGTTTGCGATGCAACAGCGCAAAAGTTATCTTTTAGGCAACATTTGATCAAGATCACTAGATATAATTCCTGACTGCATGAACAGTATGGTTTGAAGTTTGTAACCACTGCCCTTAGTGAAGCCAAAAATAAAGACTCTTAAGGTTGAGAAGACATCATTGGAAGCAATAACATTAAAGCCAGAAAGTGGGAGAAGTGACTTGACACAAAAGTCACAGTATCATTTATAAATGTGAATGTAAAGCAAGCGTTATAGGTCTGCTTCTCTTTCAGGGTGACTATTTCAGGATTGCCAAATGCACTTGAACTTGGCAGGAACAACACGAAAATTAACTTTCTCTGGTTTTACTTTTTTTCTTTATGTAACTATACAAAGACCACTGTACAAGGTCTCCTAGGACAGCTAACAGTAGTCTGGAAAGGAAAGCGAGATCAATGGCTGAGATAAGAGCAGAAATCTGCTTGACAAAGCAAATAAAACATGCAAAATGAGGGTTTGTGTTTTGTTGGTTGGTTGGATGGTTTTTGTTTGGGGTTTTTTGGGTTTTTTTGGGGGGGTTGTTTTTGGGTTTTCTTTCCTTAGGTACTTTGGTCATCATATCAAATATTTAGCAAATAAAGCTAAAAAATAGGTCTCTAAAATCATTCTTGTATCTTTATCACTGCATTTTAACTTTTTACACAAAGTTAAAAGAAATACATTATTTTCTTAAAAAACACTTCGGTATCATATTTATAGTGATAACAGACCTGACACTTCAGTGTTATTTGGATAAAAGTATTCTCACAGATACAAAAATAGTGTAACAACGATTTTAAATGTTCATCTCAAAAGGCAACTAAGTAGGGACACATGCAGAGCAAACAGTGTTATAGGCTTTCCCTACAAATTTGAAGTTACTTGAATACGTAATTTTTCACCATTTAAAGACAATTATTTTACACTAATCTCCTGCCTAACATGAATGTCCAGACGTAGCACTAGATATGTGTGTATTTTTCAAGTCTACTAAGTCCATGTTTAACTTTGAAAAATGTGTGTATATATGAATAGGTATGTAGATAGTATTTAACAAATTATATATCTATATGTATATATGAAGTTAAAAGAGGACCAGAAAGGCTTATATAAATTCTCGTATTTATACATTTTTGAAAATACTATCAATGTCTTTCTACTTCCCTTTCATGAAGATATTCTGAAAGCACTTTATATGTTCCATAACCTTGTGCATTTAATTGCAGTCGAATTTATAATGAAAGTATAGTACTGACTATAAGCAGAACATTGTTTCTGAAAATTTATCCATTGCAACAACTTCTCTACTAAATTCAGTACCAAAATTTTAGGGTTTGCTGCTCAAAACAGAGAGTTATTCTTTGAAGCTAATCTAATGGACTCTAACTCCAAGTAACAGATTGCAAAGACCTGTCTACATACATGTAAGCATGGCAAACTCATCAGTTTAAGCAGCTTAAGCAGTACAGGAACTTTAGTTATTTAATCATTTTGGTTTTTATCTGTTCAATAGTCTCTTCTGACAGTCATCATACTTGCATTAAAATGAAGATATTTAAATGGACTTTGGGTGTCCTATTGTTCCTGCTGCTGTCTATTGGGCGCTGTACAGAACAATCTACGCCAAATAAAACATCTCAGCGGAGGCACCCTCGTTCAGCAGACAGTGGAGACGAAGGGAAGAAATGTGGTTACACATTCTTGGTCCCAGAACAAAAAATCACAGGGCCAATTTGCGTGAATACTAATGGACCAGGTACTGGTAACAGAAAAGATGAAGTCACAAGAATGGACATAGAGAACTTGAAGGATGTGCTGTCCAAGCAAAAGCGGGAGATTGACATTTTGCAATTGGTAGTGGATGTGGATGGAAACATTGTGAATGAAGTAAAATTACTGAGGAAGGAAAGTCGTAACATGAACTCTCGGGTCACCCAACTCTATATGCAACTCTTGCATGAGATTATTCGAAAACGTGATAACTCACTTGAGCTTTCCCAACTGGAAAACAAAGTCCTTAATGTTACAACGGAAATGTTGAAGATGGCAACAAAATACAAGGAGCTTGAAGTAAAATATGCAGCATTGACTGATCTTGTAAATAATCAGTCCGTGACCATTTCCCTGCTAGAAGAGCAGTGCTTGCGAATCTTCTCGCGACAGGATACTCATGGGTCTCCACCTCTTGTTCAAGTTGTGCCACAGCACATTCCTAACAGCCAGCCATACACTCCCATTCTTCTGGGAGGTAATGAGATACAGCGAGACCCAGGTTACCCTAGAGACAGAGATGTAAGACCACCACCTGATCCAGCTACTTCTCCTACAAAGAGTCCTTTCAGAGTCCCACCACTGGCTTTAATAAATGAGGGTGAGTTACCTATCACTATTTATGTAACCTAAGATTTCTCTATTTCAGAGGCAAACTGTCCTGGCTATAGAAATGGAATGCAGAATTTAAAATTATCTGACACAGCTAGGCCTTGCTCCTGATTCCGATTTTCTCCGCCTGCCTCAAGGAAAGCTTTAATTTGACGAACAGTCAACTCATTAAGATATAGCTGCATAAGATGAATTTGTTGAAATAGTTGATACTCACAAATTCAATCTGAAGAATTTATGCCTCTGAGTCACAAAGTATTGGTGTTTCTGTCTTCAGCTGGGTTTCAGTTATGGGAATTAAAATTCTGTATTAGCATATACTTTCATATTTTCTAGTATTTAGCCCTGTTTCTTTGAAGATGCCTATTAGCTACATGATAAAGTAACTGGCAATGGTGAATAAGATAAAGTATCTCACCTTAAATAAAGGAAGTAATTTTTAGTAGTTTTCCTTTATACTTACACATATACATGTGCCAGAAGTTAATCTTGCTAGAAGGATTTTACTACTTCTATTCTGAACTGTTTGAAATTAACATCTAATTCCACCAACACAGCTGTGCAATAGGTCTCTCAGATGAGTCTGAAAGGATAACTGCACTCAACTTTGAAAATTTAAATAATAACTACATTGCTAGTAATCTGATGTCAGTAGAAGATGGCAAATTAAACTAATATCATAAATATCATGAAAATACATTCAGGAGACTGTGTCCCATCTTCATGTGTACATTCTTCAGGTTAAAAAAGGAAACAAAACTAGTGACAAGAAAATTAACTACCTCTGAGCTGCCCTTAAATCTATCATGATTCTTACTCTATTAAAATTTCGACACAATTGCAATTAAAAAAATTAAGGATTCAGAAAAATAAGTTTTTCTCAGACATCTGTTCAAGTGCTTGCTTTTGGCTTCTGTTCGCTTGAACAGCAAAAGGGTTTGGGTGCTTGTGTGTGTTTGTATGTTGGGTTTGGGTTGGCTTTTTTTGCTTTCAAACTGCCTTTAGTCACAGCTGGAAGTTCAGCTTGGTTCTTAAAATTATTACATACGTTTACTTGGGACTGTTCTACAGCATTACGAACAACTAGCTGCTGATGCGAAGAACAACTATTTTTATTCAGGATCTACAGAAAATTCCAGCACAAACCCAAGTAACATGCCAGATGTCACGCAAATTTAAATCGCATATCATGACACAAAGGAAACAGCTAATATAAAGGCATTATGTTAACGTCTGGTCAAACACCAAAACTGTAATCCTTAAAAATCCAGCACCTTCCTGTTTCCCATAAAATCATGCTTCAAGGTTTTGTATAAATGCATCTTTTTCTCTCTCAATATACATCTGCTGTACATACACAATGAAGCAATAGCACTATTTTCCTCCAAATTGTCTACCACAGTTTTTGCTATCCCCTTTACCTGCAAAAGTTCAGAGTTTGAAACACTTTTTGTAAAGGAACATAAAGAAATATTAGGCAATTTCTTTTAACATTATTCAACTTCCTTTCTTAATACTAGATTCCCAAGTTTGAAGTTTAAGTGTTTCTTGCAATGCTCTGGGGAAATGAGGGTTCAGAATTGCTACAGCTGATACAGCATCAGTCATCAAAACCAAAACTTCTAAATCGCAACACAAAGCCCAGTTATTATCCTTGATTTTTTAAATTAAGGTAAGCACATTTAATGGTGCACAGAACCAAAATTGTCTGTCATAGAAAAATTAATTTTCCAGTTAAAAGACGGTGACTATTTATAATGTATAAAGGTGTCAATTAAGACAAATGAAAACCAAACAGCTCTATTTAGAAATAGATCTCTCAGGCTTGGTTATGACAGGATAAAAACTGGCTCTAAAAACTGAGGAAGAATAATGTTCCTGTGAATTATAATTTTCACAATTCTTAGTCTTTAGAGCAATAGCCAGCATCCCCAAATTTTACTGCCACTACATTGCAAAAAGTAGTTTTAAGTAGACAAATTACTTGAAAGTTACACACAGCCCTCTGTTGCTAATACTTGTCAACAATGTGTTGTGGGTTTTTTTTTTGAATATGTGCCCCATTTTATTTTGGAATTTTCCTCTATTATTGCCCCAAAAGTTCCCTGTATGAAGCTTTAAATAAGCATAGCTTCTATATCATCTGCTCAAGGTAACGTTTGGCATCTTTAAGAAGATTCAGTCATCATTTTATTAAGCTTCCAACTTAAAATATTAAATCACTTTTCTTCTCTACTACGTCTAATTTACAATGGAATATGATCTGTACTAAATCATAAGTCAAAACCACCATTTAAAAAATGTAATATTTAACATAACTTCTCAGAGAATCTCAAATTTCTGTCTCAGCAACTTAAGAGTTTACACAGACTGTTACAAAAGACTAGATATGCATGAGATACTTATTCCTTGCATAGGTAACAATATTTTAAACAGAAAAATTATGTTTTTTTCATTAGCCAGAGCATCCACTCATACCAGCATTGTGGAGAATGTTACACTGCTTCACAAATCTCAGTATTTCCACTGAACAAGAAATAGATCAGTTCTTATACCATGAACTTAAAAATAATTACATATAACAAAAAAAGTTCTCAAAAGTGATTCGAGGCTACACACCAAAAGTTACGTGATTTCTTGGATTTCCTTACACTGAGAGCAGAAGTCTGTTACCTCTAGTCCAACATTAACATAAGCATATACTCAAATCTGAGCATTAAAAAGCAGATGAGATGCATTCTCAGACCTCAATGCCAGCTGAAATTCAGAAGTGATCAAAGTGTATTATATAACCAGACTAGCACAATTCTCTCTGCCTTAAAAGCTATTTAAAATCACTCCAAACATGTGTTTCGGTGTCTCATGGAAAAATGAACCCCAAATTCCTCCTCAGTAGAAATCATGTGAAATAATACACAGCAGATCTAACTGAACTATTCTTACTACTCAATGAACATTACAAAGATCACTACTTTCCTGCTTACACTTTTTCTAATGCAACAATTGCTTACAACAGTACTTCTAGAACCACCTCCCTGTTCATTTATACAGCATCCAAATTTACTTTACATAGTTCAAAGAAAGGAAGTGAGAACCAACTTAGCCAAGGAAATTATCTATCCACTGGACAAGCTTTGCAATTTGCATAATCTACATGGAAATTTTAATTGTGAGCAAGAGAAAAATCCCTCATATACCAAAGCTACAGTATTTCTTTCCTAAGCTACTACTGCATGCACTGCAAGAACGACAAAAACATTGATAAATACTGACAGTACAGTATATGTAAGCAGCAGTACTTAGGATGGCTTAATGCCTGCAGTGTTCCTGGTAGTGCTGTCTCAGCCAGAATCTCCTACTAGTCACCTTCATTAGATACACAAGCTTTTTGCACTCTAATATGAAGTACTTTCTGGATTTCTGCTAATTACACACTTATCCAAATGGCAACTTACATGATTTTCAATGTCAATCTGCAGTGAAGATCACTTTCACTCAACCTCTACACTGGATTAAAGAATAAACTCAGTAACTGTCTTCTATGCTTCTTTGCACATTAGCTTTGTCTCTGACTGATGAGTTTTCTCTAAACTTTCAAGTAGATCTGAGAAAACCTCCTAAAATGAGAGGAAAGCTCTAGCTAATTTAAGTTTAGATTTACCGAGTATGAGTTTTCAAAGCACTTAGGGCACTGACCACTAACATCAGAACACACCCTGCTTTTCATTAGTAAATAACCAGTCTCTAAATCAACTGAAGTAATGATACATGAACATAAATCCTTTTCTAAAAGGTAGAAAATAATATTACGAAAAATTGAAAGGCAAACTGGGCAAAATTTTCAGAAATATGTAAGCTGCAAGCTTCTTGCAAAATAACCAGATGCTCTTCTGTAAGTAGTATTTGTAAAACCACTACTCACATGGTCTAAAATAGAGCTTTCAAGCAGTACTGTTAACAGCAATAGCATTTTTGTAGAATCACAGCCTGGAAAAAAAGGATGTGAGCCCTTTTAGCTGCTCAAAAGTCCTTCTCCATTGCTTGCGTATTTGCTTGATCAGTATCGACATACACATATCACACCAGGATGACACATGAAACTTTTCCTATCCCCAGTTAACAGGCTGATCCTATAACTGGGTAAGCACATAAAGGCAAAAAATTTATACAGCATAAGAATACTCTTACACTAAAGTCCACATCTGTAGACTTTGGCAGTAAATATTTCTTACAGCAGCTCTCAAAGTATTTATGTACTGGGAGGGTGCTTGCGTGTCGTTCATGTTTTGGGTTTATTTTAAACTTCCACTAGTTTCAAATGGATACACTAATACTCACATACATTTATTCAGATGAGAGCACAACAAAGTAAATTGAGATTTACCTTTTACAAAAGGTAAAGGGAGAAGAAGAAAGGTGAAGGAGAAAATAATGAAAATCATAATGCACTTCTTAAATATCAAAGTCAGTGTATAGATCACAATAGAATACCATAGATGAAGTTAGAAAATAGGTGTTGGTAACCAAAGTAATTATCTGTTTAGCAAAATCAAGCTTTTGTTTAAATATATATGGAATATTGACATGTTTATTTATATACGATTTATCTAAGACAATAACTTTTTACACTGTTTTCCATGGTAGTTTTACCTTAATTACTGACTTTCCATTACCACTACAAAATATGCTTGAACAATGTCCACTGCACAGCCAAGCTTGAATGCTTACAATATTTCTTTCAAAAAGGTCCATTCAAAGATTGCCAACAAGCCAAGGAAGCTGGGCATTCCAACAGCGGGATTTATATGATCAAGCCTGAAAACAGTAATGAGCCCATACAACTATGGTGTGAGAACAGCCTGGACCCTGGAGGATGGGCAGTTATTCAGAAGAGGACAGATGGATCTGTCAACTTCTTCAGGAACTGGGACAGCTACAAGGTAACTTCTGGAATGCAGAAAATCAGCTACTTCATTTCACTGACATTATCTATTGCAGTCAAGATGATGCAAACTTTTCAAACACTATTCTTCACTGCAAACTGTTGCACTGAATGATAAACACTGAGGAACTGCAAACAGATAGCTGCTTAAGTTAGACAGTAAAATAAATTTTATCAACAAAGGTAACTAAAAGGAGTGGTCATCCCTCAGAGGCAAACATGTTTCAGTGGGAATGACCCTTTTCACTCAATGCATTACTGAACTCTGTATAAACTTACTGTTTTGCACAACTATAATGCACAATACAACAACTGGGGAGACACGTTATTCTAGACAGTGACCAGGAAGTAGTTTATTACAAAGACCTAACTAAACACATTATTTTTACTAACACTGAGACCTACAGCAAGTACTTCAAAAGCTTAATTGTTTCCCTTATGAATAAGCAGTCCCAGCCAGTGGAATTACTCATTTAAGCACATTAATAGTTTGCAGGATCAGGTCCTCAACTTGAAAAAGTTCCTAATAATCCATTAAAGGAAATACTTTCTACCTGTAAAATTAGGTTAGAAATCTGAAGATGAAGGGCTGGTGAAGTGGAATACATTCTTATTTGTTACTAGGATATTATGCTCTAGCAGGCCTAATGCCTAGGATGACAAACACATGCTGCTTTAGAGTAATTACATGCTAGACAAGAAATCCAGAAGTTCACTTGGTTGGGTCTGAAACCTACTTGGGTTTGGTTGGTATGAAGCACTGATTTCATACATATAAGATAGTTTTTCCCTATGATGTTGTGCACACTATGCTTTGTAGTGGATCTGTAATTGCCATGTGCATTTTATCTGAAGAGAGAACTGAGCCACCTTTAACTCAACTGGTAATCTTAAAACAGTATAATATATACAAAGGAAATGACAAAAAAATTCAATGAGGATTTTCACTTTTTGCATTCTTGGAACGTAATGATTCAAATGTTAATCATTTAGCAGCAGTTATTCAGTCTACTTCTCAGAAAAGTAGGTGGTTGTGTTTTGGGTTGGTTTTTTGTTTGGGTTGGTTTTAGGTTCTTTTGTTTTGTTTTGTTTTGTTTTTTTTTGTTTTTTTTTTGTTTTTTTTTAATTTTATGGGGCAGTTACAGAGTGCCTTATAAATTAGCCATGAATATTTTCAACAAAATGCAAAGAAAATGTAAAAGAGTGTGTAACTGGTGATAATTGCTCAAGCTTGGGCAAATTTGCCCCCAAGAGATTTCTCATTAAATTGCAGTGGCCAAAGATTCACCTAATTTCAAGTACCTGAAGGTGCACCTCTGTGACTGACTTTAAACTAAAGCCTGCAGCACTGAAAACAGAAATGTCTCCCATGCCCACATTTCTGCTTCTTTTTTGACCTCTGTGTGGCTGTGCAGCTACAATGTTGACCCAAGGGAAGTATTGCAAATGTGGCCATGAGCCAGGCCAAAAGCACTGCTACCATTTTTGGCAGCAGCATGCTGCTAGATCAGCTCAAGCCACTCGTGAAACTGCAGCTTGAATTAGGAGCCTAGACTGCTTATCTACTAGAGAGAGATTTCTTCAGAAAGTGATTCAACACAGGAAATCAACTGTAGGTCCTACATAATCAATGGCCTGAGAGCAAGGGTAGTAAGACCTCACAGACCAGGGCGCATAACAGACTGCTGTGGTGGATAATGTACCGACTTTAGCTGCAACACCAAACACTAACAACATTTGTTTACTCAGGGACAAGAAACAGCAGATATGGAATATCACTTCACAGCTACTGTACTGGTAGTTCATGATTTGAAAAGAAAGACATCTTTATATTTCCAAATCTAGTAAAGATCATAGATGAATTGCATGATTAAATTTACAGTAAAAAAACCTAACAGTAGTTGTATTAAAAAGGCAACAGAAAGTCATTTACCTTGAACACTGAAACTGCTGGTATCATAATACCCTTTCCAACCTGGAAATGTACCCCCTTAAATTTCATTATTCATATATTCTTACAGATCCTCTTAGCTTTATCAAGAAGTTTTTGTTGTTTCAGCTTCCCTATTCTCTCTCTGTTTACCTTAAAAAGAGGGCATCACAGAAAAAAAGTAGTTTTGCCACCCTTTACTGATTCTGGCAGTACCTCAGGCAGCTAGCAGTCCAACTGAATAAATGGCCAAGTGCAGTAAAATAAAGCATTCAGATGCATGGGTTGAGCAGACATTCAGAAGCTTAAAAGGCTTTTAATACCCTAGTTCCACTGGTTTGGAATACTGCTGATGAGTGTTTGACAAACAAGAAAAACCAAACTAACCCCACTTCTGATCTCCTTTTGCACAGAAAGGATTTGGAAACATTGATGGAGAGTACTGGCTGGGACTAGAAAATATTTACATGCTTACCAATCAGGATAATTACAGACTATTGATTGAATTAGAGGACTGGAGCAACAAGAAGGTTTATGCAGAATACAGCAGTTTCCGCCTGGAACCTGAAAGTGAATTCTACAGGCTACGCTTAGGCACATATCAAGGAAACGCAGGCGATTCCATGATATGGCATAATGGAAAGCAATTTACAACACTGGACAGAGACAGGGATATGTATTCAGGTAAGGAAACTGGTACATATGTAAAAAGAGAATACAACAGATTACATTTGTGATATCACCTTTAAAAAATGAAGTACAAAAAAAGTATGCAAATTCTGATAAAATAACTTTATTGAAAGATGCTTCAAGTCCATTACGATAGAAATCGTGTTGACAGGGCCCCTGCAAGCCTCTGCGCCATTCAAAAATTCAATTTCTATTACCCCCATTGCAAGCACACTTGAGCCAGCTTTCTATTTAGCTCAATGACACATCCTTACATTTGCATGTGACTCTGTAGTCTGAATATCTGTCCAGGTGATCTCTGAGAGTAGTACTGTGGCCACTTAGTAATGGAATTATTTTATCACCACGAACTAAAGCCTCTGAGCAGGACAAAAGGAGATGCAATTGTGCACTGGCTTAGTTATGTACCAATATGTGAGAAATGGGCAGATTATTTTGTTTCATTCTCTCTGAAGGACAGTTTTTCGTTCATTTCAATTCTCTTACTCCAGCTTTCCTCTTAAAACCCTAGCAGTAAAAGAAAGGTTGGGGAATGTAGTACTTCAAGCTGCCTTTTTTTTTTTTTTTTCAACTACCAATAACCATAAAGCTGGACAAATCTTGCAAACTCTTAAACAAGCCTGTAACAGTAAATACACAAGTTACAAGCAACTCTTTGTGGAACTGTGGCCCTGCGTGTTGCTTGGGACTGTATCAACTCACATTGCTTCCACTGAAGTATTTCTAAACAGTACATATTCCAAGTTCCTTGAATGTTAGCTCATGGATAAGCACTGCTGGTAGTCTACATTTGATCTCTTTAGTTTTCAGCTGACATATTAAATAAGATGTCAGTAATCCTCTCTCCAGGCAATGGTTGTTGTTACAACAGAACTTATACTCTAGGTACAAGCAGCAATTGCTATGACCACAACGGATTATAAAGTACCTCAAAGTTCCCTCTAAGAATAAGTCACAATGTGAGAGCATTTGCTAATCTCCATTTCTCTCTTTAAAGTTCACCCATCTCTTTTTGTCCCACAGGCAACTGTGCTCATTTTCACAAAGGCGGCTGGTGGTACAATGCCTGTGCCCACTCCAACCTTAATGGGGTATGGTACAGAGGAGGCCACTACAGGAGCAAGTACCAGGATGGAGTATTTTGGGCTGAGTACCGGGGAGGTTCCTACTCCTTGAAAGCAGTTCAAATGATGATCAGACCTATAGACTGAGGAAGAATATCTCACAGTGCTCAAGTGATCACGTATAAACTACTCAGTGCTTGAGTTTCAGAAAAATAAAACATTACTTTTTAATCATTATTTTGCACAATCTGCTCCTGCAAAAAGCAGGTCTACAGTTTTCCTGTCTTTTTTCCCTGTTGTGTTCCCCTCTCCTATTTTAGAAGGCTTTTCTACTGTGACAGATGGTGTTTTTTTCAAACACACATTCACAAAAGCAGATGTTTGTGCTTGCAAAGCATATTTATCTTTGTTCAAGTCCAGCATACTTTATGTAAACAGTCATTAAAGCTGGTTAAAAAAATCCAGATATATGACAAGATATAAGCTTTTTCACTTAAAAAGCTTATGCTTTTTTCAGGTTAACTCAACCCTTAAATGTAAATATGTGAAATGACATTGTCTTGCTTCAATGTGAAAATTGATTAGTTATTTAACAATTTATTTAAAAATGTCGGTATTACTTTCAACAAAAATCTGACTTCATATTGCTTGTCTAAGATTTAAGATTTACTCCAAGAAGCTACCCAAAAATTGAAAATACTCTAGCTTTGGCAGCAGAGGGATTTTTGCAACAAATAATCATTTCAATATGAAGTGGTGAATTAAATATAAAACATAAGATTTCTTAGTCAGGTAGAGAATTCCTTAGGATCTGAATATCCTACCTTCTGTAAAATACTTAGGCAAATTGTTCCTAACATAAGAAAAATTAGTTTTATATAATTACTGATCAGCTTAAGACAACCAAATTGCTTGGTACTCTTTTTTACTTTCAACCTCAATATTTAAAGAACTTAATTAAACAAAAATATTCCTTGATACTTTGAACTCAAATAGCAAAATTAAAAAGTCCTGATATTAAAATCATGACCTGACACTTGGGAGACCCCTCCTCTGCTCCAATTCAGAGTGACTGATGTCTGAACAAGTGCTCACACATACTAAGAGAAGGACCAAGTCACTGAGCATTAGCAGTTTCCCTCCAACACAGCTTTCTGCTGACATAATAAAACAAAGGTTAGAAATCAGCTCCAAGTGTATTCTTCCTGACACCCAAACTTGGGCTGCTCTTATGACACACACATTTCCCTTCCTCTATATGTATATAAAACTTTTGATACTGTCTATATTACATTTTCTAACTTCTATATATCAAATTTCCACTGGAATTAATATGTAATTTTAAAAATTGATTAGAAAATGCTTTTCAATCTTTTTCCAACAAAAGTCATGTCACACTGCATCAAAACAAGATACTTCCAAAACCGGAAACAAAATGTTCGCTTCAGGTACCAGTCTCCAAAACTAAAGCTTTCTTTCTAGTATATAAAATTTAATAATTGTACTTAGCCACACAGCTTACCTAATTTAATTTGATATTACACAAAACCTAAATATGCTGTTCTGAACTGTAACCAATGTATTTGTTTGGCATCTTGCCTGTGCCTTCAGGATTTTTAAAAAGAACTTTGCCCCTAACATAAGAAATCCTAGTAGCTGAAAGAATAATATTATTGTGATGGTAAATTAGTTGCTACCAATAGGTATGCAAAATCTCATTTCTAATTCATAGGAGAGAAAATAGCATTCTGCTTTCAAAACACATTCCCTGGAGTAGATAAAGCTCCATTGATAATATAGGGCTGCAAGGGTTGTAGTTAAATCTTTGGTCAGAGATCAAAGCCAGCAACTCTCACCAGTATTTAACTGGGGCTGCAGCGGAGGTTAGGTAGGTGGGGAATTAGTCCCAGTATATTCCATTCCCAAATACCAAGAATTTTATCTGACATAAATGTTTAAGATGATAATTATGAAATTGCTTTTCATATAAGGAATATTTGTTTGTTACAAATATTGTACAGACCTCATTGAGTGTTCTATACAAATGCTTTTTAATTGCAAATGCTTAAAAATCAGACTATTTATAATCTGTTCTTTTTTTTCTATGGTAGCTGGACAGAAAAGTAGTTCAGGTAAATTTAAAAGCTGAAAATGCCCTCCAAAACATTCCTTTAATGAACACTTCTGACAGCTTTAGTTCATTCAACCAACAGATTTCCTCTCCTTGGAAGAGATCTTATTTTACCACAAGGATCTCTTGCCTGCTACAAAAACAGTGGTTGTTTATTCAGTACAGTCAGTGAAAGGTGTAATTTGCAGAAACCCAAAAGTAAAATTAGCTTGCACTCAGCCTTTAAATTAAATCTTATATATTAGACATGTAAAAAGTTGAGTCTTCCCCAATTTAAAGCTGTCGGATGACGTTAGCTAAACATCATTACAAAATAAATCCAGAAAGCTCAGACCGTACACATGCTGTGCTATTGAAAGAGAAGACTTAATTGTATGTTGCTGATTTAAGATTACAAGGAGGGAAAGCATAGTATCTCTTTTTCAGGTTGGTTCATACTCTGTACAATAATTTACTACTTTAAAATCCTTATAACTCAGTTCTCAGCTTTCAGGCTGAATTTCCTAAGCAGGGTAAATGACCTCAAAAGTTAAATGTTTTCACTCACACTTTTTTTAGAGGCATATTTTGTAGCATCAAGCTTACTGCACTGGATACTCAGCAGCAGTCTGTCTGGGAAGGATATAACTTTCACCATTCTTGTACTATCAGTCCAAATTTAACCAAACAGACCTTGAAAAAGTTTAACCGCTACTAAATCTGAAACACAGTTCTCACATATATTTCCAAAGTCTGTTGCAACCATTACCACTGAAGTAGCTGAATATTCATCATATGAATACTTCAGTAACCTGTTTTCAGCTTTTCTGTTTCTGGATATAACTCCTGAAAAACAGCTATAAGAACATATTTCACAAGGTAGTACTGCTTAGTTAAATAAAAATCTTACTTCTCAAGAAGTGGCTCATTGTTTCATTGTGCAATCTCAAATAATCAGAACTCCATGATAAGACTCCCTGTAAGAATGGGGTTTTATTCTAAGACAAAATATAGCATTTGTTTGGCTACTTTAGTTGGCCCAGTGATGCAACAGTGACAACATATCCCACACTGTGTAAATGAGGACCAAATGCTGAACGTTTTTATTGGTGTTACACAGCTCTCAGCCCTTTCACACTGACAATGGGCTGCTCTCACTTGCATTTCTAGAACTCTGAAAGCACATCGCACCTATTGCTGCAAGGAACTGAAAAATATTTTTATTTCTCCCCCTAGTTAAATGTGGAAGGACATCTTTACCTTGATCACAGTGAGTGAGCTGTCGTAATAAGAAAACAATTTATACTTCTGCGTCTCTATTCCCATTGCAAAGACTACACACAAAAAAACCACCACCTTATTTAAATTTTATCTTAGAATGTTAAGACGGTCGTGAAAAAAATTCCACACCCACATTTGATATTTGGCTGCATAAGGGTAGACCTAGTAACCTCTAAATGGTAAAGCAGTCATCCTTGAAACCGCAGCTGAAATTCCCTTATATGCTCATTTTCCCTATGACCTTCCAAACAGGGTTCTTCACAATGAATTTCGGTACTTCTCCAGAGGGGATTTGCAATGGCAAATACAACTGTGTGGCAGGCTTGACTCTCTGCACTCCTCTAAAAAGCATTTTAGGGGAGCACAATTTCAGGATCTCTACATCTACAGTGAAGAAAGTCCTACCACACCCCTTTTTTAACCCTGAGAGCAAATGCACCTTATGATTAATACCCCTCCCTGGCATACACTGTAGTCACAATCTTGAACTGCAGACTTTGGGTAGATTTTTCTACACCTTTTAATCCAGGAATAGGGCTATGATTTTATACCAGCAACAGCAGTAATACAAGCAAATTGTTACTTCTGTTCCGTATGACTCTTGCATTAGTAAAAATGCCTTGGGAAGGAACTTTTAGGAATAATACTCCCGCAGATCTACTCAGGTCTTACTGGAGAGTAAAGCTTGAAATCAAATGAGAATAATTGGACTCAACAGCCAATCACCCAAGATAGATCCAGATTTATCATGACTGTAGTTTCAAGGCAGTTTTGCTCTTTTTGCCAATTATTTAAACATTACAAGATTAATTTTAGTGGGAATGCACCAGTAGGTATTCTATTCCCTTGGAGTTTTAAAAAAGGCTTGAAGATATTCTTCATATCATCAGAAAGAACTGATACAATTAGAAACCAGGTCACAACACAGCAGGTTACAGCAAAAAGCATTTCTTTCTTTTTAAGTAAAAAAGAAATATACATTTCACGTCAGCAAACTATCAAAAGTCAAAGTCTATTCTAATACAAAAGCTAGGCAAGAAGTTGCTAATATATTGAGGAAAACATCCATAACAGAACAAAACTTAAAACGTTTTCCAACATTTCACTTTTTTTTTTAATACACACTTGCACAGAGTAATGCAGGATTTTTAAAGTAACAGACAAATACACCAAAGCATAAAGATTTCTCTGTACAACAGTAAGTACCAGAAGACCATAATGGTAAGGGTCAGAGTATCATGAGATTTCAAAAAATCTGACAGCAGATTGTCTTGGAACTTTTATAATCAGCAAGAAAACAATTTGAGTCTGGCTTCAAATTTCAAAAATCATGGCACATTGGTAAAAAACATCTGGAAAGGTAGAAACCGCATTCCAGAACCATATACAGTGCATATATACTATATGTGTACACATGATGAGAAAGCTACAAAATTACATGCTTAATCACATCACATGCTTGACTTTTTTGCCCCTTTTAATTCGGGTTTAATTTTAATAGCTATGTCAACAAACAGGGTAGCATATGATAGTATACCACACCAGCAATTTTCACACCTGACCTTCAGACAAAATATGCTCATGATGCTTCTACCATTCTAGGCACAAATATTACCAACATCTGAATATTTGAAATTACAGGAAATTAATAGCTGTTAAGATCATGTTGAAACTGATGGATGTTTCTGGGAGGGATGTAACAAGGAAGTAAAAACTGAAGACAGACTGAGGAATTCTATAGGACTACCTGTCACTAAAATTATTACTAGCTCTCCACAGAATGTTTTTTTCTTTTTAAGTATAAAGCATGTAAAATTGAACCAATTTCACAAAACCTGAATGTAAGCATTTTAGAGGCACCATTCTAGATTTTAACATCAATGATGGTATTGTCATTCATATCAAGCTATGAAGCTACCGAAGTAGTATTCTGATGGACACACAGCTCACAGCATAAGTTAATAGCCCAGCTGAGTAAAGGAAGTATCAAACTTCAGGAACCAGTTGATTACAGCTTACTAAGCCTTAGGGACCACAAAAAGGTCATCCTGAATTTAGGTGTAAGAGCAACTTACATCTGAAAAAATATCAACTATTTTTTTCCTCAAAAAGTAAAAAATTGCGTTAAACATTTCCTTAATTTTATCAACATCTTATGATACCAAAGAAAAGCTACATTAAAAAAAAAAAAAAAAAAAAGGCACCCTGACCACTTTAACCAAACTAAGCGGAGACATTAAGTAAGTAACACTAGATTATCTTGGCAACAAACACAATACATATTAAACACGTTTATCTAGCTTTCAGATACAGAGGAATATCATTTACTCATAATTATTCTATAAAGCTGAGTCAGTTGCATAACAACGCAGTTTCTCTTGTCACCTTAGCATAATCAAATGCAGCAATTTTATCATGTTCCAAACCAAGATCTGCATATATTTATCTCAGAGGTTGGTGATTTATTATCTTCTCATAAATTAAAAGCCATCATTACTGTAACAGTCAAGTATTCATCACTAAGAGTGCTAGCAGGCATAACAATTTAAGTACTTCTCCAGAAGTCTGTTAATGTATCTATAAAGCATATGGGAAAATAATTTCCCAGAAAACTGATACTGTATGTAAAACCTGAAGTGTTTGTGAGGTTTAAAAGGTGTTTTCTTTCTGAAGCTAGTGAAGTTAGCTCTTGTCAAATACAGAGCATTCATAATCAACTAGTGGTTATAGATTCTTTACTGAAGTGTTCAAATAGTTTCATGAATGCTTAAAAGATGGTGTTTCGTTTGTGTAGTTACTGGAGAAGTATGTTTGTCATTTTGTCATTAGTGTTTCCCACTAGCAACACTTCAACTTACCTAAATAGGGAATACAAGGAGTCATCTTCAGGCTGCTGATATAGTCTCTAAGCCTTTTGTAATTATCTTCTTTACTCATAACATACTCCAACTTTTCAAAGGTGGCTTTATCCTTCCGACTCAATAACTGGGGGAAAAAAATCAAAACAAAACCAAAACAACATAAATAGCAAAACCAGATGAGCTTAAGTTTGATCATTATGATTTCTCTTCTACCCTCATAAGCATGGATTCCCATCTCTACTCCCCCACTGTTGTATTTAAAAACCAAACCCATAACAACTGCTTTAAAATTACAGCATTTACTCCTTAACGATGAGTATTTGGAGAGTTTACAAAGAAAAGCTTCCACTTGGTTGTTAAATTTAAACTATCTTTTGGAAAAAAAAAAAAACAAACAGGTAAAACTTTGGTGTCCTGGAGGATCCTTCTGAAATAATACAAGTTCTCAAAAGACTATTAACTTACACAGAGTTAATGCCTTTTCTCCTCCTCATGCCATCCCTCAGCTGGGGTAAACCATGACATAAGTTAACACTTCTTCGTCAGAAAGACTAAGATTTTATATTAATCCTGCTTCAAAAGAAAAAAAAACAAACCACAAACCCCCAAATTCCAAAATTTGTTCTTACTCCTGTTTTGAGAGCTCTCTCAACAAATAATTTCCAAAGAACAATAGCATTAATATCTGATAAATACCTTTCAACAAAAATTCTAAAAACAATGCATGCAGATGTACATATCCATGTACTTGAAGGTCTGGAAAAAGAAATTGTGAAAACTTATTTTTAAAACATCTAGCAGAACTACTGCTGCAAAATCACCTGAAAGGCTTCATTTCAATTCATAGGCAAAATTTAAAGAAGGGTGTAAGATGTTCCTGCTGAATATTTTGGCAGAAGTCTCAGTGTTCTAGTTCCAGTCACAATTTTTCCCGTATATGATATCCAATAGTGCAAAACTTACAAGGGTCTGATCACCAAATTTTTTACATATATTCCCTTTTCTCTTTCAGTTAAAGAACATACGTGAACATGCTAGAAGTGTTCCTTCTGCAAATTCACTAGTGAATTCTTTTTACTTACATTTCCTACCTCATCTTCATGAGGACAGCTAACATACTAAACTCTGGCTTTCAGAAGAAAGTCACTTCTAAAAAAAGTGAACTGTTTCCCAAGACATGCTGATCTCTGACATTCCAGCATAATTTACATCCTTCGCTTTGGTTCCAATATTCAGATGAACACCATCCCCTATTTGTTAAAACTGTAGACATCTGTCAATTCCAGTACAAGGAAACAGCAGATAGGCATGAATTCTTTCCAGCCACTGGAACACAACATTTATCTTTTGAAGTTTATCTCCTCAAAGATGGTTCCAGTTTAATCAGCCTAGATTAGCTTCCGTTTAATAATACTTTAAAACATTCTGCTGCCATTTGGTGTCTGGAACGCTTTTGTATTTTGCAGACTGGAAGGCAAGACAAGACTAACAGATACAGTAATGGCCTAAATTCAGGCTTGAATGAAATTCATTTCATTTTCCTTAAAACATGATGATTTCCACAATCTCGTTCAAGTCCGATACATCATTTCATGGTCTTTGAATAATCTCTAAACAAGCTGACCCTGTACGACTTTCCCGTGTGCTCATGAAGCAATTCACATCATGCCTCCACTTTCTGCATTAATATAGAAAAGTACAGAGAAGCTGACAATATTTAAAGTGTTTCTGTCAGGGCAAGTAATGACCCAGCTATTATTTCTTCAGTTTTGAAGCTGCTTCTTTTTCTAAATAATTTTTCTTCTTCTGTTTCTTAGGCTCAAGGGATGCAAAGAACAGTAGACATGTACATATGCAGAAACAATAAAAGCTAAAGCTGATAGTTTACAGTAGCAGGGAAGGATTTGGAGCCTTCCAGACTGTTCTTTGCTTTCTCATTATAGAGTGCCAGCACTGAAGACAACCTTTTAAAATGCAAGAACAGTGATGAGGTTTCAGGGTACTGACAGAGCAGGCGGGATTCACGCACCTAACTTCAGGTATTTGCTTTCATTGCCCAAGTCTTAGCTAGTCATTTAGACTTCCTTTACATTAAATGAAGTAGAAGAGAATATTCTATGAAGTTTCTTGGAAAGATTTGTAATTCTTTTCAAGTTTTGACCAGGGCAAATCACGCATTAGAAGCATTTATTATTCTCCAGAGTTCAGAGGGTGTGCTGGCAATGAGTGAGACAACTTTCAGACATATCATCAGAAGACAAGACTTTTATCTTTTTTTAGGAACATTAGATTACTATGCAAATATTTAATGGTTCCATGGTTCCTTTCCACTCTGGATTCCAACCATGTAAAATGATTTTTTTTTTTCTTAGGGAGTGAATATACTTGTAGCTATTTTCCCAACTCCGAGCTGATTGTGGGCTGCTACAAACTATCTCAGAAATGGAGAAAAAAATCCTTCCATATTGAAGGTTTCGGAAGGTTATTGTATAACTTACTCAGATGACTTGGTGATGACTCAAATAATGGCTTGGTTTGCCTTTTCATATCTTTTCTTGCTTTTAATATACAGAAATCCAAAGACTTCAAATTACATCAAGAATTTATAAACTAAATTTCCAAGAGAAAGACAATTGAATCGGTTTGGAATACACATTGCTAGGAACTATCCTGCAATTTGAATTTGCAAAGGCTTATGTAAGATGACAAAAAAGCAGAGACTTGCTTGGTATTGTATGAGAAACTAAACACCTGCAGAAATGCAGGAAAAGTTACGGCCATTTCAGAGGTTGGAAGAGGAGCATATGTTAAAAAATGATACATATTCCAACAGTATGTATCATCTTCATAAGTACAAACTAGGAATTCTAATTGACCAACCAGGAAAAGAAATTGGGGGCTCCCAATTCTGAATGGCATAATCATGGTAGTAGCTAATATGGTTATATTAATATATGCTTATAGTTGACATTTCTTTTTTCACAAAAGAAAACAAACCCAAATCAATTTGGTATCACAGTTATGTAAAACTGTTGAGGCATTAATTCATCAACATGACAAAACCAGAACAGGAGCTCTCCTTAAGATCATTTTGAAGCATTAAGTTCATTTAGATCTCTTTAGAGACATTTTTGTTATTTTGAAACAATATCTCACTTGATTGTGTGTTTACAAAATGTGCCCAGAATTCTAGATGGGTAACCTCAGGAGGAGTAAGTTATATTCAATTTTGGTAGCATTTACCAACTGAACAACACTATCATTCAGTTTTCAGACAAAGAAATACTTTCTGTAACATGTGAGGATATGTTGACCTGTCTTCAGTGCAAGTTTTTAGCACTTTTTAATGATCTATTTTATATGTATCTCTCGCATAGCAGTATCTCAGTCACCTGATTATTTCTATCACAGTTGAAAATGTCACAATTCATCTGTTTATACAGCTGGATGACTACACAATTTGTGGCTGAATCAAGCACAGCGTTCTCTCAGATCTGAGGTATTTATGAGCAAAAGTAATTTCCAATGTTCTTCTGATCAAAGATACAACTACACAAAAATAATATTAATTCCAGTTCAAAAAACAGATCTCACATAAAAGTGTTTCCAAAGAACAACAATCTTTCATAACTGTACAAAAGCAGACCTACAAATATACTGCGTAATGTGGTTGCTGTAACTATGAAAACACTTCTGAAAACTGAGGAAAATTGCTAGGTTTAGTTATCAGTCAGAGAAACTACAAATCTCTTTATGGAAATTAAATCAAGAGTTTCTGGACATCTGCTCTCCATAACAAAAAAAATTCCAACAGTATAAACCCCTAAATGATTAAAGTATGACCCACCTTGGCATTCATAATTTTCCAGCAACTAAATACAAAATAGCTTCTGGCCAAATTAGAAGCCTCTGCATTTAGCAGAATCTGCAGGGAGCTATTTTTCAAAGGAAAATATTTCTATGCCAGAATGGAAAAAAAATGCAACAGGAAACTGTACACTTAAGAGGCAGTAGAAAAATTATTTAAGAGGCACTAGAAAAATTATTATATTAAAGGTACCTGCAGTAAGTATTGCATCCTTGAAAATAAGCCACAGAACATTGCATTTTCCTAAGACCAAATTAAAACCCCTCCATTGTCCTGCTGTTCACTTACCGCCCATGTTTTAGTCAGCCTGAAGATTGGAGCACTCTGTAGGCCTGACACAACTGCCATAAGAGCATGCAGATTATTCAGTTCATACAGTTTCTGAGGATAAAACCATATACAATTACAATAAGCAATATTCCAAGTGCTTCCAATAATGAATACAGAATAAATAACCTAAAAATGAGGAAATCTTGCATGTTCTAAAATGAAGTTACAGTGAACTGCTATGCACCCATACCACTTTCATAGCACCTCCTAATTTTTCCTTATTGCATCTATACAGGTTTGGATGAGACTATATTAGCTGCTTCATAGTCCATTAAGAACACTTAAAAAAAATAAAAATCTATACAGGTATCCATCCTGGGGCATATGTCAGAAGTGTCAGAATTCTTCAGACCTTCAAACCCAACAAATTCCTTTCATAGCATTCAACAGTATTTTAAAGGTTAACACGCCAAAACCCGTAACCCGTTCATAACCCAGTTGTGAATGATGTAATCATGGCAGTACTTAATGCTGTAAATGCATTTGGCACTGCAGGCTTATGTAGCTACCAATGCTGCATCAAAGAGGCCAGGAAAACATTGTTGCAGGTTGAAATCAAGCAGGTAAATTTCAAAAGCCATGTACTTTGAGTACTTCTGACACTGAAGTACATTTTTTAGGACATGACAACTAAAGCTAACTAGTAGAATGGAACAATGAAACCAAAATTGAACACAGAAAACATCACTGTAAAAGAATTTTCTTAAAAAACATCTACGAACACAGCACATAAGTGCATTTTCTTATATATTTGTAATTTCACTCCCCTCTTTTTCTTTCCCTCTGTCTCCAAACCCATCAATCTGCCTTGGCCAATTACCTACTGGTACTATCATCATGAAAGCTTAAAAATGGTCCGGAAGACAACACTGTTTCTCAAGATTTTCTGCAATATCAATTATTCAAATAGGTACAAGCACCCAGAGATATGAACTACATTCAGGCATTTTTGGTGAAGCACACACACAAACTGAGGTATTACCCCAAACAAAAGACTTTGATAAAAAGAAATGGATACTCAATCACAATACGGCAAATCCTCTTTAGCCTGTTTGGAAAATTCACCAAGGTAGGTTAGGATTCCAGCTAGAAATGATACAATAATATAAGGAACCCTTGCTATTCAAGAAATGGAAGTCTTTTTTTTAATCTCCTTGAAACTCAGCTTACACAATTTTTATTGATTAGAACAACTTTCATGAGATAACAGGACAAAAAAGCTAGACGACGTGCTGACTATCAGCATTGAAACAGAAGTCATAACTAATCAGGATATTGGGAACTTCAGAGGAACGCAATTACTAAAGCTAACTAGTTCATGTATAAAGCAATACAGTGTGAGATACCATTAAAGAACTGCTAGCTACACTACAGATAGCTGTCAGTACTGTGGAGTGAATTTACAGCTCTGAAGAAAAGCTAATTAGTGTGACCTCTGGCATCAACCTGCTTTGATAATAGCTTTGGTGTAAAGAGAAAATCCTTCAAATGGCACTAACTGCAGTAACTTCATGTTAGCAGCCATATGTAAGCAAAGCCAAGATAACATACAGTAAGTAAATTAACAGATATTAAAACGCACCCCATATACAGTTTCTTGCTTTTTGTAATTGTGATTTTTAGAACTTGTAGGCAAGCAAAGCTCAACTAACTAATTGTTATAGCACATAACTGTATGAAAACCAGCAGCATTTCAGCAGACACTGCTGTCTCCAGTCCACTGATAAGATAAGGCATATGCAGGGTACTATGCCCATAGCAGAGCCTACAACACCCAGCACTGGCAAGACCCATCCAAGCAGTAACCAAACCTGACCCTACCTGGCTTCCAAAATTGGTTCTGAACTAAAACAATACAAGTGAACCTCCCCCCTTCTAAGGAGGGACATGGATCATGAGGCAAAATTTTGTATGTTTGTATTTCAAACAAAAAACAAGAACTGATTGTTAAAAATACATTAGATGAAAATACATTAACTCACCAGATATCAAAAGATATTTGAGAGATCCTTAACAGTTTATGACCACAGCATGATTAGCAAAGCCTGTGGAATCCTACAGAATTAGCCTGTTTTGCCCAAATTTTATAGTCAAATCCCACAGAGGTAAAATACTATGTTATTAAAACTGCGCATACAAAGACAAAGAATGCAGTTACAAAATAAATATCAAGGTAATTACAAAAATTTTACATTTCTTTTTGCAGGTAACCTGAGGTGGTCACAGAAGTTAGCTGTAGTAACAGTCAACCACCATCTGACAGCAAAAACTTGAGAAACATCCCTCTCTTCACACTACAATGAAGCTTAAATCTGTTTGAAGGGCCAGGACTTTGGTTCATCTTACATAAGCCAAGATTTGCTGACTCTTTTCTTATGAATGTCAGTCCAAAAGGCTTTCAGTAAGATACCACAGATATCACAGGATGAAAGCTCTAAAATGTTTTCAGAGATCAGGTATATCAGGTATATTTTTGAAACAGTATTTATTAAGCTGATACTATTCATGACAATTTGAATGAGACATAAAAGATCATTTCCTTCCAATAGTAAAAGCAAACAATTTCTGTTATGACTGGTGCTGTTTGAACTGATTTTACAGTTTGAACAGATTTACACAACTTTTTGGTTTAATCAACATTAGAAAACACATCCAGCAAATTATATTATCTAATAAGCAATATTTGAAACAAGACATCTTCACTTTTCAACAGTTAAGCTATTTGTTGGGTTTTTGTTGTAAACAAAGGCTTCTATTTCAGGACTTGGGTCTGTCACTATTTCTGAAAACTTTGTTAAATGCAGAAACCAAACAGCTATTCATGTCAGCAGATACAACCACAGCTAAATCAGGTATCAGATAAATATTTACCCACATATATTTTTGAACTGACCACCTTAAGTGTAAGAACTATCACGGTGAATCCCACAGCCATCCCTCAACGCAAATTCTTACCTTCGCAGTTTTAATATAGTGGCTCAGAACCTCAGCTCTTATTTTTAAAGTCTGTGCATGTAGAATCTCTCTAACAACCCAGAAGCTTACCTAAAAAGAAGAAAATTTGCCTTTTTAAAATACAGAGCTTTGACATTATTCTTTTAATGTATTACTCAGGAAATAAAAATATTCAAAGTATCTCAGCACTCAACTTCTACCTATAATGCTGAATTCATACTAGAAGATGCAAATCATTATGCTATAAAATCCCAAGCAATATAACCCAGATATTAACAAAAAACTTTTTTCAAAGTGTTTTGCTATGTCATTCTACTCATTCTTACCAAGGTACCTTCTAGCATTACATGGTCAAGTACTTGCTTAAATCAAATTCATAAATCCAACTTACATTTAGAATTCATTGAATTCTAAATGTATTGAATCTTGTTACTCTCTTCACCCTCCCCATTTCACAACTGGTAGCCACTCACTCCAGTATTTTGTTAGATAGTGCCTGCCTTTCTAGTGGCTAGAACTTGTCTTTGTAAAATCTGTCACATCAGTCACTTGCATACAAAAAACATTTGGATCTATTTTTTTAATGAGGAAAACCCTTGTCACCAGCATATCTCAAAAAAAAAAAAAAAAAAAAAAAAAAAAAAAAAAAAAGACAACCCAAAAAA